>LR751941.1:108929-122095 GCA_902729485.2 Mus minutoides
TCTCTCTCTCTCTCTCTCTCTCTCTCTCTCTCTCTCCCCCTCACCTCTCCCTAGTCCTCCCCCTCCCCCTCCTCCTCCCCCTCTCTTCCTCCTCTCCCTCTCTTTCTTTCTCTCTCTCTCTCTCTCTCTCTCTCTCTCTCTCTCCCTACTGCTTCAGGTTATAAAGCCCTCAGCTAATGCTCCAGTGCTATGCCTCTCTTCTTCCTGCCATGATGATCATAAGCTAACCCTCTAAACCTGTAAGCAAGTCCCTAATTAAATGCTTACTCTTATAAGCATAGTGTCTTTACAACACTAAGACAGTGACCAAGACAAGTACTAACACTACTGTGTTATCATGATGAGTTTTAAAAACATGTGCCTCGCCCCTAAACTGACTTTGTTTACCACTGACAGGACGTTATGGTTTGAGTAGAAGCCATTCCCATGGGCTCAAGTGTTTGGACCCCTTCAATGTAGCTGGTGGTGGTATTATGGAAAGTTGTAGAACATTCAGGAGGTGAAGCTTTATTGGGACAAATGGGTTTAGGTGGGGGCTGGGCTTGGCGTTTTATATGACATTCCAATTTCCTGTTCTCACTTTCATTACCAAATTCAGGTTCACCTTAACCAGCTGTACCTTGGGTCCTATATCAGGCTTTCCACATAAGGATGGAATGTATACCTACTACTGTGAGCCAGAATATTTCCTTCCTTTGTAAAGTTACTTCTTGTTGGTTATTCTGTCACAGCAAGAAGAAAGCTCCCCAATCCAATATCAATAATTTAACGTCTAACCATTTAGTTTTGTGAATAAACACAAGTTTCAGAATTTTTCACCCTATACACCCCACTCTTCTCCAACTGCATTTCCATGTCAAACTGCAGGCAGGATGTGGGGAGAACATTCTCTAGGACATGTCTCCGTAACTGAGCTGTTCTTACCTACAATCGAGAGAATCACCACCACAAAGTCAAAGATGTTCCACCCTATTGTGAAGTAGTAGTATCTGAGAGAGATGAGCTTCAGCAGGAACTCCCCAGTGAAGAGGACAATGAACACCAGGTTGATTCGGGACAAAACCAGGGTCATGTATTTGCTCTGGTCGTCCGTTTCCACCATCATGGTCACCATGTTGAGGCAGATGAGGATCATGATGCTGATGTCAAACACTTGTCTGGTTACAAAATCAAAGACCATCCCTTGAAACTTGTTCTAAGGAGAGAAGAGGTAAGGTTAGTGTACACATGGCATCATCAGTGGTCTGGTTACATTGCAAATAAGATCTTCCCACATGTGACCCTGGGGTATGCATCCTCCTTACAGTACACTAACTACGTAGACTCTAAGCTCTGTTTCAGTTCCTTTTCTTTTTAAATGAGAGGTGCCATACCACATGCCAGTAACAAACATATTTTGTTTAATTGGATCTCATAGGAAAAGAGAGAAAAATAATCCAGAAATTGGTAGCAACTGGCAGAATATACTTAGAGGTTATTTGATCAATTATGATCATTTTTATAAAAATGGTTTCAATTAGTAGTGACGATTTAAGGAAAGGTAAATAGAGACTTTCAGATGAATAATCTACTTCATTTATCAGTATTTTAAGAATTTTCTGATATTCCCTTTTTATCCCCCTCCCCCAAATAATGGTAGTTAAATTTATTTAGTTCTACCATTTCTAGTTCTATATGCTTGTGAGTTTACTTGTTAATTTATCTGTTTTCCTTTTCATCGTTCCCTATTCATTCTTCAATAAAGGTGTGTGAAAGAATGAGAAAGATGGCTCAGTAGCTAAGAGCACAGGCTGGTTTTTAGAGGACCAAGGTTCAATTCCCAGCACCTACACAATGGCTCAAAACTCTTGATAATTTTAGTTCCAGGGTTCTGGATTCCGTCTTCTACCATCCATGGGTTCAGGCATGCACATGGGGCACCGACATATGCATAAGCAAATTACCTGTCCCCCCATGTATCTTGTATAAAATGCCTGAGAAATGGTTGTACAATTAATACCCATTTCAGAAAACATATGCTTTTTAGAGTCCTGTGTAAATACAAATGTTAAATGTGGTTTTATTCGATAATTAAAATCATTTATAATAAAGACACAAAATCCCATGGCTTATGGAAAAATCCAAGGCCATAAACCAACCATGTCTCCAGATATCAGTGACCTTTGGTGAAGCAGGTTCATTCATTCCTTTTTGTGTGAGGTACCTTCCTATCCTTTCTCCCCACCTTATATCTCTCAGATTCAGTTACTCTTAAATATATAGTCAGGTGAAGTCACTGATAGGGTTCATGACTAGTTCAGTTATGAATTTTGGTGATCACAGGTTTTGGGAACAGGTGTACAGTTATGTTATGGGCCTTGGTGCCTTAGTATTTTCCCGATCTGAGAAGGTAGGTGAGTTAGGGTACAGTTCTGTGAACATGACCCACCATCATCATGCCATTCCACATTAGGAAGAGTTATAGACTATGCATTTGAATGATCTTTATTCTCTTTCAGTGAAACAAAATTCTTGAGACAGTTTTTTTTTCTAAGAAAATTAGGAATATTTTCTAGCCTCAAGAATAAGAAAACCCAGAAAGACAAATGGTTTTCTCATGTGTAGAACCTAAACGTAATATATATTAAGTTACAGATAATATGAAGAGAAAGAATGTCATGAATCTAGATTGATAGGGGAACATGGAAAAGAGAAAGGATGTAAGAGATTGTGGAGAGAGCTACAGAGTATGTGTGAGGTGAAAACAGGAGGTTACTATTTATAGGGAGGGAGGCACCTGGACTGAAGGGTACAGAGAGCATAGGAGAGGGCAGAAGGAGACACAAGTTATAACAAAGTCTAATGATACATATAAATGAAAATGCTATGAAATATTGTTTACTATGTGTGGTACCATAAAGGGTAATAAAAGAAGGAAAAGCTAAAATGAGCTATATAACAGGGAGGGGAAGAAAGGAAAGGAAGAAGCCAGAATGTAGAGGAAAGATGTAGAGATGGAAAGGGCCATCTGGGAGCCTGCATTCACTTAAAAAGAACAGACACAGCCGGGTGTGGTGGCGCACGCCTTTAATCCTAGCACTCGGGAGGCAGAGGCAGGCGGATTTCTGAGTTCGAGGCCAGCCTGGTCTACAGAGTGAGTTCCAGGACAGCCAGGGCTATACAGAGAAACCCTGTCTCGAAAAACCAAAAAAAAAAAAAAAAAAAAAAAAAAAAAAAAAGAACAGACACAAAAATATAGTCAGAGGGGCAGCAACCACACATGTCGGCAGCAGGACTCTTGCTTTCGTGCCAGTTCTTGGGAACTCTTGAGTTGGAGGTCTCAACTCACCAACTACCAAGAACGTCCCAGTATTTTAGGAACCTGCCACCAAATATCGCAGCAGCTGTAGAGTCTGCTGTACAGTATGGGATTCATGATTAGATTGGTGCGATAGATTGGTGGCATCACCCAATATGCTCTCATTCAGATACTAGAACAGAAACACTGTCTCAGAATTTTAATGAGTACAAGAGAGCCTTCTTACTGCAGGCCGAGGGATGGGCTTCTGAGGTTTTTTGGAGCCAAGTTTCTTCATTGCATTGTAGTATTTTTTCTGTTCTTCTGTCATAAAGATGTCTTGACCTCCAAAGTAAACACACAGAATAGTGTGGTTACAATCCCAACCCGTGTTACAACAGTATTTTACCTGAAGTATTTCTGGCCTTCCTTTAGTCTTACTGCAATTTTAAATGGATTTTATCTTGCTAAATATAGATTTATTTTTCTGATTTTCCCATTTATGTGAAATGTTGAAAGATTTAATATTATGCAAAGCTCATAAGCATATAAAATTCCGATTAGTTCAGTATACTAATTGGATTATATTACGTTGACAATGAATTTTAAGGTTCTTAAATATATTTTCAGGGATCCAAATATGTTTTCTTCCTCTCTTGCTGTCTAAAGTTTTACTGCTGCATTTAACCTTTTTAAAAAACTTTTTTATTTTGGGAAAAACAATGTGACAGGTATAAGAATGACATTGGTATAGAACATGATATCGGGCTCCTTAAGGGAGCAGGAAGAAAAAAATGTACAATACTGTGCAAAGGGGGGTGAGGTTAAAAAAAATCAAGCAAATCAACAGGAGGAAGGAAGGAAAGTCATTGTAGACACAGCAAAAATTGAGAGAGCTAGGCTTAAGCTTAAGGCTTTAATATACAATAAAGAGTTTGCTTGGCAATGCATCTCAGGAAGAGAAAATAGCACTTATAAAATCACGGGGAAACCATTGTGTGGCTAAGTTCAGAAAAGGTCAGGAAGACTTGTGCAGGTGCCCTGTAACAAGTGCTGTTGGTGATGGGGGTGGCTGAGGGAATGAGTAAGTAAAGGGGTGTAGGGTAACAATGAGGTGTGGGAGAAGATGAGGCCGAGAAATTGGGGAGGGTCATTCATGCAAGACCCCATACACCATGCTAAGCATGGGTAATTGTTGATGTACCGAGGCAATGGTTATATTACAGAGTCAGAAAGACAGCTGTAACCATGGATGAAGGGAGAGAGGCCACTTGGGAGGGCCAGTAGATTACTGGCCATGTAGTAAGACTGAAAAATCATATAAACACAATCCAAGTATGTCATGTCTCCAATGATCTGGTTGACTGTATGAGACGGACAGGTGTTTTGAGTAGGGAGGGGTGAGAGGTGAGAATACTCATCTTCTTCTTCTGCTGGTTGAAGTTGTCTATGATGACGCCGATGAATAGATTTAGAGTGAAGAACGACCCAAAGATGATGAAGATGACAAAGTACAGATACATGTACAGGTTTTCTTCATAGACAGGCTGCTGTTTGACCTAAACAATAGTGAAAATATTTAATATAATTAGCAAAGAGAACCCTTGGACTAAATAATGTAGTGAGTGCTGCACTTAATATGAACTTATCATGTCTTCAGATACCGTTTTACAAAAATAATTATTGTCTCAAACTATCATGAAATTTGAAACTTTTACTTTCGAAATCGAATACGGTTTTCCATTGTAGCCTGCCTGACAAATATTCCTCAGTACATGTAAAATTGATACAAATTCAGCTAACAGTTTGGACCTATTATTTTATTAATATCATCATCATCATCATTATTATTCCAACATTTTTGGCAATATCATTACTTTTTCTTTGGAAAAGCTTTAATAGCAGAAAGTCAACTAGGAGAAAAATATAGGATAAACAGACATGTTTTAGCCATTTCTTTGTATTTCTGAGTTATAATTTCCTTGAAGTCTGCTGGCTTGTCTATGCTCTAATGTTCCTGGAAGCTGCTTCACAGACTGGCTGATCATGTTCTCTAAAGAAACAGAAAAGCAAGTGACTCCTTCACACGGAGCTACCTTCCTACTCTGAATAATTCTATTTGCAGGGCTAATCTAATTTCTTTTACTCCATGTAATTTGGGAAAATTTCACAGTAGACATGTTATCTATTACATATCATACCCACAGCCACCAAACTACTCTCCACGCTGTGAGCACTCTGTCAACCATGTCTACTGTATTGGTAAATACTATATGCAATGTAGATTCTGAGTATCTCAGTTCAATTCTCACCGATGTTTACCATGGACAATCTAATAGCTGTAAAGAGCATCCGAGAGCTACTTACATCCCGTGAATCCACAGCTGCATACATAATATCCATCCAGCCTTTGAACGTGGCCTGTATTCAATACATATCAGAATTATTTATGAATATTTCTCTCAAACTCATTGCATTTACCTGACATTAATATAACAACATTTTTATAAGTATCTTTTCATATAATACCATGGAATTTTGTACACAGGTGTTCAAATGAGTTGAATGGTGAGTTACCAAGGACATTCCTACTACGAAGTAACAAAATTTGTATTTAGGATTTAGAATTTTTTTCTTTTCTTCTCTTGGGAGCTATTCTATAATTTTTTTCTATAGTAAAACATAATGGAGACTTGATTAATGAAAATCCCATCTTAATCTTAGTTTAAACCTTCCAATAAGAAGATAGGATCCGTGGTTGAAAGCTATGGTTGTATTCAAACACAACTCATTTTCACTAATAACTTATTAGCAAATATGCTGTCATGATGTTAAAAATTAAGCATTACACATTTTGAGAAGAATCTCTTGAGATTTGCATATCTGCATATAATAGCATCACATTATTTTAGACACTACTATGGAAATTCTCTGGCTAAAAAGTTGTACACTTAATTCATTAATATCATATATAATTGGTATTTCAATATACACAATTTTTACAGAAAATTAAAGATCAAAACAATGTTTAACAATATAACAAGAAAAATATGGGAAGAAGAGAGAAACCCTGTGAAGACATTAAAATTGCATTCCTGGAGGAAAAAAAAACCCTGCAATATCTTCCTAAGAGCCAAATAACTAACTTGAGGGGTAATCAACTACCTTCCTACTGTTAAATAAGAATTATTTAGAGCACACCACATGAGGGGTCTTAGGTAACATGCTTTCAAATGTTTTCAGGTTCATACAATAGTTACTTACCACTTGCAGCAATGCCAGATAGCCAGCCCCAACATTGTCAAAGTTGACTTTCACATTCTTCCAGCGGGCTTGCTTGCCAAGAGCCTGACAGTCGCTGAAATTGTTGACTTCACTCATGTCGAACATGTTGCCCGTTGTCATGTTAACACAGTGATAGAACTTTCCAGCAAATAGATTCACACCCATGATACTAAAGATTAACCAGAAGATGAGGCACACCAGTAGCACATTCATGATGGAGGGGATTGCACCAACAAGAGCGTTCACAACCACCTGTGGGAGGACAGGAGAGCAATCCCTTGGTAAAGTGGAAGCCATTGCAGATGTGTATGTATTCAGTGAGAAGATGCATTTGGATAGGGTTAAATGGGTATCGCTGTAGATTTCTAGCGCTATGTGTTTCTTCTAGTGTTTTACATTATATGTTGATAAGGGTAGACAAACAACAGTACAGCTGAGGAGTTAAGCAAGCAATGAAAGCAAAATACAACAAATATTGAAAGGAAACAAATACAATCTGATATAGTAAGAGCTTCAAAAATGTATATGGCATGGGGGGGATGGTGAAAATATGCACTAAATGAAATAATCGTTTGCTGTAATACACAATAAGTCTTGTGAACATGTGTGACTTATTGATGATCTGAAGAAGGAAGTATGCAACCCCTTCACAAACAAAGCATGACAAATGCAGTAAATTTGTATCCTCGGGTCAGGTAGAATTATATGACTAGAAAGGTCAGGATTAAGGGTTTCTAAGTTTTTTATTTCATACTAGAAAAATCTCAGTCTTTTAGACATAGAATGAATTGCCATCTGATTTAACTTCAGATGTATGAGTATCAAATATATCCCATTATTATTACTTGGCAATGTCCCACATGTTCTCCTTGAGCCTATGCTATTTGTTTTTATAAGGCTGACCTGCTTAGTGAAGAAAAAGCCCCACCCCCTTAGTTTTCCTGAATCCAGGAAAGATGAAGATGTGTTTTAAGATCTCAAGATAGCAAAAGTAGCTTTTCAAATACCACTTATTCCTATTCACAGTGGACTACATGGTTAAGTGCTTATAGCCAATGAAACTGTTGTTTTATTTAAAAATATTATAAACATTATTTTAGAAATAGATGGGGAAAATGTAAACCAGCATGAAAATTTGAAATCCAAAATTCAACTCTTTCATGTATTAATCAAATTTTATTTCCTTTAGAAATTAAGTCATGTTTGTTATACTTGTTATAGTTTTCTTTTAGGATTAAAATTATATGTCATTTCCATACCTCTATAATTTTTTTTATTTTCAAATAGATGTTGCTATGTTTTGCTGAAATCTTAAGTATTCCATATGAACTAAAATACTAATCTAGAATATTTTTCAGATTAGAAAAAAATTGTAAGTTTTCAGACTTGTTCAATTGATATTTTGTCTTTTATATAAGCTATAAATATGTTTGTTGGCCAGAGAGGTCCCATGGGAGCCCTCAAGCAACCCAGTTTTTTGCCAAGACTTTAAGCTGCTCTCAAGATGATGGCAAAGCCCAATTGCTGAGGACAACACCCACACACTGACCATGGAGAAGCCAAGAAGGTACCTACAGACAGTCATCACACCTACGTGCAAGTATCTTTGTAACCAGAAGGTACTCTGCAAGATATCAAAAGAAATATAAACCAGCCCAGCTACAAACCCTTCAACATACAGTGGTGTTCTGCCAGCAAGTTAAGCAGAAATTTCTATGGGAGTAACCAACCAAATTCTGCTTTGACCTAAAGCCCACTCCACAAGATGGATCCCACACCTGATAGTGCTTGAGTGACCTAGAACTTGTAACTCAGCCCAGGAACCTAGGATAAAACCAAATAGTACTGTTCTAAACAAACAAACAAACAAACAAACAAACAAACAGGAATGTAGCATTCAAATGACATCTGGCTAGACTCATAGATCAGTGTCTTACTCAGCCATCCCCAGAGAAGCTTGTCTCTGCAGTAAATGGGGATAAAACCAGAGACCTACAGCTGCACATTATCCAGAAAGTAAGAGACCTCAGAACACACTCTCAGCTCTAAGTGGGAAGCTTCAGTCAACTCCCTTCCCTCAGGGTTCAGAGAACTTCACAGAAGAGTAGGCAGAAAGAGTATAACAGGCAGAGGGAATGGGGGTGGGGGCACCAAATAAACAAGGCCCTGGAAATCAACAGCATCAGAGTACCTGTGAACTCTCAGAGACTGGGGCGGCATGCATGGGGCCTCCCCAGGTCTGCATTAGATGAGGACCGAGACATGAACGAAGTAGATACATTCCCTCATTTCTAGCCCCAAAGCCATCTCCAATCGATAACTACTTGAAAATGATAATTTTGTTTTCTTCAGGGGAGTCTCACTGGAGAAAGAAACTATCTCAAGGGTAGACTGCATGTCCAGCAGTCAATGGCCAAGACAAAATAAGAGCAGTGTCATCTTTAGAGGCCCCTTGTCTCGCAATGTCATGTTAGGGATTTACTTTCTTTAAGCTTTATTTTTATTTTAATATATGCAATCTGCATAATGATAGATATTCTCTCTCTCTCTTGCTTTTACTCCACAGGTCATTTGCGTCTATATGATGTCTTTCTGTTTAGTGTTTTTATGGGTTTCTCAGTGAATCAATGAGTGGGTCTCGGCATCTGTACCTGTTTCTTGAGCTTTTTTTCCTATTGTTTGTTTTACCCTATTTCAATGTTTTAGGTTTTTTTTTTCTATCTTATTATTGTCCCTTAGAAGCCTGTTTGTTTTCCAGTGAGAGACAGAAAGGGGGTGGATCCAAGATGGGAGGGGAGTTGGAGAGGGACTGGGAGGAGGAGAGGGAGGGGAAACTGTAATCAGGATATAGTATATGAAAAAAATGATCTATCTTTGATTTAAAAAAAAAAACAAAATTAAATAAACCATCACTATGAAGTCACGAACCATGGCGTAGGCTCAGATGATGTCAGCACTGAAAGAAGATTGTTATTTCCAACAGTTTTATGAATTTGTTAACATAGGCAATTAAGTAGAATTTTCAGTGGGCAAGCCAAGCATGTCTCTCTGCTCAGTGCTGCAGGAACAGCTGGAGGATGGTTTTATTTTCCACGCTGAGTAAATTCTGCAGTCAAGGCTGAAGGGGTTTATTGCCCCAAACAAACCACCTCCTAATCTAAAAACCCCATGGCCTTGAAGAAATTCAATATCCATGTGCATTTGCAAAGCAGATTAAACAAAGCTGGCCTTTGGGCAAAGCAGTTCTGAAGGCGTGGCAGTTTGCATTTTATATTGTGAGACAAGATCCACTTGCTAAGGGAGAGAGCAGGGGAGGACAAGGCTGGGGCGGTTGAAGAAGCAAACTTCACTCAGAACAGTGCTTAAAAGATCCCTAAAGTGAAGTCAGGCTTGTTAGAAGCCTGTAGCTAATTATCCTAGCAACTCGCTTTAATGTGAGGGATGTACTGGTTCTGATGAATTCTATGATGTACATTAATTCAAGCATTCTGAAATCACTTTGCCTTTAGAAATAACCTGATACCTTTTGAGGCCCTCAGATTTATCTATTAAAGGTTTTGATAGTATGAGTGCTGTCAACAGTCATTCCAAAGTACCTGAACAATAAAAATAATAGCACATGGAGTGTGTGTGTGTGTGTGTGTGTGTGTGTGTGTGTGTGTGTAAAACCCTTTCTCAATCCCTAAGTGTGTATTTAAATAAACTGCAGTTTCCAGAAGAAAGATTTTTTTCTCTCTCTCTTTGACTTTAGCCCTGAATTATCTAATTTTGTGAAGAGACTGCCAAGGCTCTGAGTCACTGGTGGCACGTAACTCTTGACTTGAGTTTTAGAAAGCATCACTGAATCTTCTTACCCTCATGCCTTCAAAGCGGGATAAGGCTCGGAGAGGCCTCAGAGCTCTCAGAGTCCGTAGAGATTTGATGGCACCGAGTTCTGAATAGCCAAGAGCGTTGGCCACCAGGCTAACCAAAGAAACCTGTAGATGGAAAATAAACCATTATTCTACTACAAAATAGACTTTTAGATAGAGGCACAGCATGGACTGGCAATTCTTTTGTGAAAGCCAATAACGTATGAATATAACCTATCCATATTTCATTTTCTACACAGTTGTACCATCTGGTCCTGCCTGCTTCATCCTGAACTGTCCTTTCCTACCTATAAAATGTGATAGTTTATCATAGTTACTAACACTTATAGGTATGCCATGCTACAGAACTCTTTGTAAAGTATGTTGGGTTTTTTTTGGCACAGGTAACAACTCAGGGCTTAATTCAAAAGACTGACCCCTCATAGACCTTTGTTTAACATTGCCAAATAAAATTTAGACTGCTCTCTTGAATTTTATAATATTAAGGTTGTTAATCCTAGAGATATTTGCCAGGTACCAGAGTTAGTCAGCTGACTAGCTGTCTCATTTCTCCTTCTATATCATACAAGCTTTTTATTAGCTGGGGTGAAACTGTTCTTAACATACCTTTATGTGTGAGTTAATGCTTAATCAGTCCAGAAAGTCTAACAGAGTAAGTTACTTGGATATTAAACGTTATCAATAACACAATAATTTATGAAGTTCTTTATTTGTGCCTTGGATTTGCTGCTACAGGGAGATTGGAGTGGCTATTTGTGAACTCATAGATTTCTACGTTCTGGGATCCTTTTTTTTCCAATTTTTTTATTAGATATTTTCTTAATTTACATTTCAAATGCTATTCCGAAAGTCCCCTCTCCCCTCCCCGCTCCCCAGTCCACCCACTCCCACTTCTTGGCCCTGGCGTTCCCCTGTATTGGGGCATATAAAGATTGCAGTACCAAGGGGCCTCTCTTGCCAATGATGGCCATCATCATTCTGGGATCCTTATTGCATTAGACATTAACAAGTGTTTAATTTTCTTTTTCTGGAGTCATCTAAAGATGCCCACTTCTTGTTCTTGTTCTTCTTGTTCTCATTCTCCTCTTCTTCCTCTTCCTCCTCTTTCCCTCCTTCCTCCCTTCCTCTTCTCTACCTCCTCTTCCTCCTCTGCACCTCCTCCCCCTCTTCCTCCTTTTCTTCCCTGTGTAGCCCTGGGTGTTCTGGAACTCCCTCTGTAGACCAGGCTGGCCTCAAACTTACATATCCACCTGCCTCTGCCTTTGAAGTGTTGGCATTAAAGGCATGCGCCACCCCCACCTGATAATTTCAAGACCTCTTATCTTCCCGACCAACCCCTTTATTTAAGACTAGGACTTTAAATGGAAGTGGCTGCTTGTGTCTCATGACAATAAAGAATATCAGCTCATACTTTAAAAGGAAAGGAATAGCCTTTCTTCTCATGTGTAGACCCAGTGGCTTCTGGAGCATAAGAATTCTTGGCTTTAAAGGCTTGATGCATGAGTCACTGGTGTTTATTCACCCAGATCTAGAATGGCAATACTGCTTGAGAAGATGCTAATAAAACTGAGCTTCTAATGGAAGTTGGAGGTCAGAGGACAAAATATCAGAACTGCACTGAGACACAGTGAGAGCTGTGAAACATTACTTTTCATATATATATATATATATAAAATATACATACACATATACACATACATAAATACATACATTCATATATACATTCATACATATATACACACATAAATACATACATACATATATACATTCATACATATATACATACATAAATACATACATACATATACACATATACACTCTGTCTGTGCATGTGTGATGTCTAGACCAGAGATTAGCATCTAGGGCTTCTCTCTCTCTCTCTCTCTCTCTCTCTCTCTCTCTCTCTCATTTATTGAGACAGGCTCTCACACTGAAGTGGAAGCTTACTGCTTCAGCTATATTGACCACCCAGTGAATTTCAGGATTCTCTGGTCTCCACCTCTCCAGCATCAGGCTTACGGGTGCATGTAACAACACTTGACTTTTTGCGTGAGTATTGGAGTTAAGAACACAGTTCTTCCTGCTGTGGCAAACAGCTCTCTGTCCAAGCCGGTCGGTCCTTTAGCCCCCTATTTCTATAATATGAAAGTTCAAAACTTTGCTGACCTTGTGGGGATTTGTAATGAATTTGGTTTATTTAGGAAAACAGAAGGGATTTTTAAAATTGGGGTGTGTGTGTGTGTAGAGAGTTGGTTGTAGGTTTGTTTAATCAAGCAATTTAAAATAATTACTTTCATGCAAATATCTCTAAGATTGTCACAATTTTAATAGTTAATACCTGTGTGCTTTACATTTGACTTAACTTAAAGCAGGTTCCCCTAGATGACAGTGAGGTGACAATATCCTAGAATGATGACCCAGGTGGGTAGACAGGAGAACTGTTAGCAGGCAAACACAAGTCGGTACACAGTACATGACATTCCTTAGAAACCTTATAATGCAGGCTGCAAGACAGAAAGTGTGATCTTTAAAAAAAAAAGTGTGAAGCCGGGCGTGGTGGCGCACGCCTTTAATCCCAGCACTCGGGAGGCAGAGACAGGCGGATTTCTGAGTTCGAGGCCAGCCTGGTCTACAAAGTGAGTTCCAGGACAGCCAGGGCTACAAAGAGAAACCCTGTCTCGAAAAACCAAAAAAAAAAAAAAAAAAAAAAAAAAAAAAAAAGAAAAAAAAAA
>LR751942.1:0-112802 GCA_902729485.2 Mus minutoides
GCCCAATGCCTCACTAAAAGTCAGGAGTACAGGAATCACACAAGCATAGATGCCCAATGCCTCACTAAAAGTCAGGAGTACAGGAATCTTGCCCAATGCCTCACTAAAAGTCAGGAGTACAGGAATCCTGAGAAAAAAATGAACAGTTCTTGAAGAATTAAGTATGACATATTACTTGCAATTAAATATATGTCCATACTTTGCCATGTCAGAACTGGTGGTTCCCAACTACACTGAGAAGTGAGATCTTCAGATTGTTTCTTCTCAATATGCCAGGCTGCTTCCAAACACTATCCTTCCATAGATCAGCATCTGTGACATGACAGAGAGCTGAGGTGCTGATCAGTGGTCACTACACCTTCTGGCATGGGATTAAGAAACCAACAGAATATTCTAGTTATTTCTTCCCTTGGAAGAATAATTGGGTTGCAATTTAATTCAGAGAAAACCCTTTTTTAAAAAATCTAAGACTTGCTAGTAAAGAAATTAGTACAATTTAACCAATAGAAGGCAGAAGTCAAGGATCCTGTGGTGTTTAAAGCTGCAACAGGCATTAGATTCTGTTCTAAATATACTGGGAAATAGTATCAATTCAGTTGTTTTAAATAAAAATAGATTCTTCTTGACACACACTGCTTCTCCCCTGGACTCCTTGGTAGTCTACTAATGAAAGGTCCTTGTCACACTCTCTTCCCTTCCTCAGTTTTCACAAACCACTTCAAGGATTAAATATACATGAGTACATCTCCATCCATGTTGGCCAGACTGGTGTCCAGATCAACAATGCCTGTTGGGAGCTCTACTGCCTGGAACATTGTATCCAGCCTGATGACCAGATGTTAAGTAAAAGACCACTGAAGGAGGAAATGACTCCTTCAACACCTTCTTCAGTGAGACAGGTGCTGACAAGCATGTGCTCCGGTCCATAGACCTGGAACCCACAGTTATTGATGAACTTCACACTGGTACCTACTGCCAACTCTTCCACCCTGAGCAGCTCATCACAGGCAAAGAAGATACTACCAATAACTATGCCCATGGCCACACTACCATTGGCCTTGCTTTGGACCAAATTCACAAGCTAGCTGACCAGTGCATGGGTCATCAGGGTTTCTTGGTTTTCTACAGCTATGGCAGGGGAACTGGATCTGGGTTTCCCCTCTTGCTGATGGAGCAGCTCTCTGTTGATTATGAAAAGAAGTTCAAACTGGAGTTATTCCATTTACCCAGCCACCAGACTTCCACTGCTGTGGTTGAGCCCTACAATTCCATTCTCACCAGCCACACCACCCTCGAGCACTCATATTGTGCCTTCATAGTAGACAATGAGGCCATCTATGACATCTTTCATAGAAACCTCAACATTGAGCACCCAAAGCACACTAACTTTAACCACCTTATTAGCCAGATTGTGTCTTCCATCACTGCTTCCCTCAGATATGATGGAGCCCTGAATTTGATCTGACAGAATTCCAGACCAGCCCTGGTACCCTATCCTTGCATCCACTTCCCTCTGGCCACATATATTCCTGTCATCTCTGCTGAGAAAGCCCACCATGAGCAACTTAAAACAGCAGAGATTACCAATGCCTGCTTTGAGCCAGCCAACCAGATGGTGAAATGTGACCCTCAACATGATAAATACATGCCTTGCTGCTTGCTATACCATGTGATGTGGTCCCAAAAGATATCAATTATGCCATTGCCACCATCAAGACCAAATGTACCACCCAGTTTGTAGATTGGTTCCCCCAATGGCTTCAAGGTTGACCTTAATCACCAGTCTCCCACAGTGGTACACAGCGGGGACTTGGCCAAGGTCCAAAGAGCTGTGTGCATGCTAAGCAACACCACTGTTGCTGAGGTCTAGATCACACGTCTGATCTAATGTGTACAAAGAAGCCCTTTGTGTTCTGGTATGTGGATGAGGACATGAAGGAGGGGAAGTTCTCTGAAGCTCATGAGAACATGGCTGACCTACAAAAAGATTTTGAGGAGGTTGGAGATGCAATGCACCCCACTCCATCAGTTTTCAGGTGCAAACCTCTGTTCTCACATCAGCCTGGGTTGTTTGGGAATTTCCACAGGAACTTCTTGGCCAACAACTCAACCAAATGCAATCCAGGCCCAACTCTAGAAACCTTGCCTGGCCTCAAAAGATGGCCAATTCAGACTCTAGATCTTCCATTACTATGAGTCTTCAGTAGGGTCGCCTTCCTGGGTTCCAAGAAGTTTCCACTGTACTAAGTTTTACACTGCCCTCCAATTGCTTTCAGCCATTTCTCCCTCCATTCTTTCCCTCTCACACCTGATCCCTCAGGCTCCCATCCTCATCTGCACCCAGTCCACCCACAAAACTGTTCTATTCCCTCTTCTCAGGAAGATCCATGTGTCCCCATAGAGCTCTAACCTTAACCTAACATCTCTGGTCTATGGATTCTAGCTTGATTACCATTTATTTAACAGCTAATACCCTCTTGTAAGTGAATATATACCACATTTGTCCTTCTGTGTCTGGGTTACCTCAATCTGGATGATGAGTTTTTTAGTCGCATCCATATGCCTGCAAATTTCATGATGTCATTTGTGTAAATATAACACATTTTCGTTATTCATTCTTCAGTTGAAGGACATGTAGGTTGTACCTACTTTCTGACTATTATGAATTAAGCCTCAATGAACATGGCTGATTAAGTGTCCTTGTGGAAGGACAAAATATCCTTTGGGTTTATGCCCAGGAGTAGCATATCTGGATCTTAAGGTAGATCAATTCTCAATTTTCTGAAGAAGCACTATATTAATTTCCACAGTGGCTATACAAGTTTGCATTCCCACCAGCAATGGAGGCATGTTCACCTTGCTCCACATCATCACCAGCATGAGCTGTTACTTAGCCATCATGACAAATATAAGGTGGAATCTCAAAGTAGTTTTATTTTACATTCCCCTGCTGGCTAAGGATGTTGAGCATTTAGATTTTCTGAGCCATTTGAGATCCTTATTGAGAATTCTCTTTTTAGATCCGTATTCCATTTTTAATTGAACTGTTTAGTTTTTTGATATCTAGTGTTTTGAGTTCTTTATATATTACCTCTATCAGATGTGGAGTTGGTAAAAAAAAAAAAAAATCCCATTCTGTAGGCTCCCTCTTTCCCTCTTTGTCCTTTTGACAATGTCTCTTGCCTTACAGAAGCTTTTCCATTCAGTTCAGAGGTACCATTTATTAATTGTTGATCTTAGTGCCTGCACTATTGCTGTTCTGTTCAGAATGTTGTGTGTGCAGTTTTGGGTTTGGTTTGATTTGGTTGTTGCTGTTTTTGATTGGTTGGTTGTTCATTTATTTGTTTGTTTGATTGTTGGGGGTTTGAGACAGAGTTTCTCTGTGTAACCATAGCCATTCTGGACTAGGCTGGTCTCAAACTGAGAGATTATCTGTCTCTGCCTTCTGAATTACTAGGATTAAAGGTGTGTGCTACCACTATTCAGTATAGGAGACATTATCTTTTTGAAACTGTATATAGGATGTTAGTGAGTAGCAGTGGCTACCTGAGCAAGAACATAGTTGTAAGTCCTTGCCTCTGCCTTGGAAGAGATGCTATAAATTTGGCCGAAGTAGCTGGAAGAAGAAAGGAACTCATGACTTGAATATAAATTTTGTGAAGACTCAAGTCTGTCAGTTTACCTCCAGCAAATCATAGGAACCAAGGAAAAGTTTGTTCTGAAGTAGCATTGAGGGTCATCTGGAAAACTGACTCACACACTTTACTATCTTACAAATACATTTCCACAAATAAGCAGTTACTAAATCAGGTTAATTCAGAGCACAGAGAGGTTTACCCTGGTTCACAGCATCATTAACTTTTTAATGTATAATCACACTTTGAGTCTGGGCTGGAGTCAGCATAAAAATTAGGCTATAGCTCAGTAGTAGAGTTCTCAGGTGGCATGTGCAAAATCCTGGGTTTAATACCACAAGTGTGCACATGTTCACACACTCACGCACACACACTATTATATAATGCTTTCATTAAAAATATTTCTAAGAAGCTGGGCAGTGTTGGCTCACAACCTTAATCCCAGCACTTGGGAGACATAGGCAGGTGGATTTCCATGTTCTAGGTCAGCCTTGTCTATAGAGTAAGTTTCAAGGACAGCCAGAACTACACAGAAAAACCCCGTATTGAAAAACCAAAAGAGAGAGAGAGAGAGAGACAGAGAGACAGAGAGGGAGAGAGAGAGAGGAAAAAGAAAAGAAAAGAAAAGAAAAGAAAAGAAAAGAAAAGAAAAGAAAAGAAAAGGTATATTCCTAAGAATTTCTAAAGCATTGTTGGGTCACCAGCTTGGCTTTCACTAACTAAAATATGACCTGTTCTCTGCAGCACAATCAGACCTCCAGACATGTCTGGATGCCTCCCCTAGATGATCAGAATGGGAGAGGTATAGAGTTCCTACTATCTTGAATGACAAAAATGACAAACCTATACTTTTGTAAGCCATTTTAAAATACAGGTACATTTTTGACTGGTGATACTAATCTCAGTTCAGGAATTTGTGAACACTCAAGCAAAATGAAACATTCAAAAATCAATAAATGTGCCTTCCAGTTTCCCTCTGTGCCTGGAGCTGATCTTGTGCCATAGTACTCCATACCCAAATATCGTCAGGAGAAAGCAGGGCTCCCAAGACTCCTGACAAGCCTGTGAACCCAGGTAATACCACCACTTCTGTTCAAATTCCTGGGACAAGAGGGAACTGCCCTGAACCATCAGGACACAGGAACCAAGGAACAGCAGGGGACAGGATTCTTTCCTTTCCATCTGAATCCCGGAATTGACCATGTGCCACAGCTCTCTATACCCAAATTCCTCCTGGAGAGAACTAGTCTTCCAGGAGTTCTGACACATAGGCTTGCAGGAGGGACAAGCCATAGTCAGAGACATCAAGACCAGCTAACACCAGAGATAACCAGATGGCAAAAGGCAAGGGCAAGAACATAAGCAACAGAAACCAAGGCTACTTGGCATCTTCAGAATACAGTTCTCCTACCATAGAGAGCCCTGAATACCCCAACACACCAGAAAAGCAAGACTTTGATTTAAAATCACATCTCATGATGATGATTGAGGACTTTAAGAAGAAAATAAATAACTCTCTTAGAGAAATAAAGGAGGAAATGGGTAAACAGCTAGAAGCCCTTAAAGAGGTAAAACAAAAATCTCTAAAAGAATTATAGGAAAACACAACCAAACAGGTGAAGGAATTAAACAAAACAATCCAGGATCTAAAAATTGAAATAGAAACAATAAAGAAATCACAAAGGGAGACAACCCTGGAGATAGAAAACCTAGGAAAGAGATCAGAAGTCGTAGGCACAAGCATCACCAACAGAATACTAGAGATAGAAGAGAGAATCTCAGGTCCAGAAGATACCATAGAAATCATTGACACAACAAGTCAAAGAAAATGCAAAATGTAAAAAGGTCCTAACCCAAAACATCCAGGACATCCAGGACACAATGAGAAGACCAAATCTAAGGATAATAGGTATAGAAGAGAATGAAGGGTCCCTTCAGTAAACACTTGCTGTCCTATGCAATAGTGTCTGAGTTTAGTGACTGATTATGGGATGGATACCCCGGTGGGGTAGTCTCTGTATGGTCCATCCTTTCGTCTTAGCTCTAAACTTTGTCTCTGTAACTCCTTTCATGGGTATTTTGTTTCCTATTCAAAGGAGGAATGAAGTATCCACCCTGTTATAGCTGACTCCCACAGAAGTGGATGCTCACAGTCATCCATAAGAGGGAGCACGGGGCCCACAATGGAGAACTAGAGATAGAACCCCAGGAGCTAAAGGGGTCTGCAACCCTAGAAGAGGAACAACAATATGAACTAACCAGAACCCCCAGAACTCATGTCTCTAGCTCCATACGTAGCAGAAGATGGCGTAGTCGGCCATCATTGGGAGGAGAGGCCCCTTGGTATTGCAATCTTTATATGCCCCAATACAGGGGAACACCAGAGCCAAGAAGTGAGAATGGGTGGGCAGGGGAGCAGGGAGGGGGGAGGAGACTTTCGGGATAGCATTTGAAATGTAAATTAAGAAAATATCTAATAAAAAAAAATTGAGAAAAAAAAAGAAGAGAATGAAGATTCCCAACTTAAAGGGCCAATAAATTTCTTCAACAAAATTATAAAAGAAAACTTCCCTAACCTAAAGAAAGAGATGCTCATAAACATATAAGAAGTCTACAGAACTCCAAATAGATTGGATCAGAAAAGAAATTCCTCCCATCACATAATAGTCAAAACACCAAATACACAAAACAAAGAAAGAATATTAAAAGCAGTAAAGGAAAAAGATCAAGTAACATATAAAGGCAGATCTATCAGAATTACACCAGACTTCTCACCAGAGACTATGAAAGCTAGAAGATCCTGGGCAGATGTTATACCAACCCTAGGAGAATACAAATGCCAGCCCAGGCTACAATAACCAGCAAAACTCTCAATTACCATAGATGAAGAAAACAAGATATTCCATGACAAAACCAAATTTACACAATAGCTTTCTACAAATACAGCCCTACAAAGGATAATAGATGGAAAATGCCAACACAAGAAGGGAAGCTACACCCTAGAAAAACCAAGAATGTAATCTTCTTTCAACAAATCCAAAAGAAACAATCATAAAAATAACATCAAAAATAAAAGGAAGCAACAATCACTATTCCTTAATATCTCTTAACATCAATGAACTCAATTTCCCAATAAAAAGATATAGAAAAACAACATGGATATATAAACAGGACCCAACATTTTGCTGCTTACAGGAAACACACCTTAGACCCATTAGCCATACTAACCAGAAGGCACAGAAACAATATTCAAATTAACAAAATCAGAAATGAAAAGGAGACATAACATCGGAAACTGAGAAAAATCACCAATCATCAGATCCTACTACAAATGCCTATATTCAACAAAACTAGAAAATCTGGATGAAATGGACAATTTTATAGATAGACACCAGGTACCAAATTTAAATCAGGATCAGGTAAACCATCTAAATAGTCCCATAACACCTAAAGAAATACAAGCAGTCATTAAAAGTCTCCCAACCAGAAACAGCCCAGGAGCAGATGAGTTTAGTGCAGAATAATTCTATCAGACTTTCAAAGAAGACCTAATACCAATACTATTCAAACTGTACCACAAAATAGAAACAGAAGGAACACTACTTAATTCATTCTATGAAGCCACAGTTATTCTGCATATTTTCCCTTAGAGGAGCAGTTTCTGTCTAATCAGTAACTTGTCACAATTTCCTTTCATAGAGGACTTCTCAAGAGATTTTCTTCTACTTCTATCATTTTTAATATTCCAAATAGATTTTTAAAACGGTTGAGTGCATATTCCTTTCAGCTTCAGAAGATATCACATATATTTAAGAGGCAGTTAACTATTATAAATTATTTTGATTATTTTTTTAAAATCAGTAAATATGACATAGACTACATATATGTTTCCAGTTGAAGCAATGAGAGCCAGCAAAGGCTTGCCAGGAAAGCTGAAATCTAATGAGCCTTCTGTACTTCGTGGATAAGGGAAGTACTATAGATAATGAGCTACAAAAACAGCATGGAAACTTCTGGCGTCTTTGCCCATTTGGATAAATATTCACTTTGATTGATTGGCCTCTGAGGCACAGTATGACATGGTTCAATTTCCAANTAATACCATTGTTCAGCCAGAAAGCACTGGAAAACACTCAGTGCTAAAGAGCACTGGCTGTTCTTCCAGAAGACCCATATTCAGTTCCCAGCAACACAGCAGTTCACACCCTCTTTAACTCCAAACACAAATGAATAGCAAGAAAAAACATCACTAAATGTAGATGAAACTATATAAAATCACCCTTAGACCATTTTCCAACCAGTCACATTAACGAGGCTACACCAGGACACCTCCTTACCTTACTAAGAGACCCATCCTTCTAAGAAAAGGGTATGTGGTCTTATAGCCATTATGGAAGTCAGTATAGAGGGTCCTCAAAAGACTGAAAATAGATCTGCCCTATAACCAAGCTACACACCTTTGGACATTTACTAAAAGGGCTCCAAGTCAACATATCACAGCTGTTCTTGCATTCCCGTGTTTACTGAAGCACTTTTCACAATAGCTTAATTATGGATCCAACCTACACATCTCAACAGAGAAATGGATAAGAAAAATATGGGCTACATACACAGTGGAATGGTTTTCAGTCATAAAGAAAGATCGAGGTACATCACGTGACAAAATATTGATTCATCTAGAGATAATCACATTAACTCAATTACACCAATCTCGGAAAGACAACGATCATATGTTTTCTTTCATTTGGGGGTCCTAGACTTAACAGAGATGCATAAAATTATATATGCATAGATTGCATTAAAGTAGAAATTAAATTGTCTGGGGAAGTTATAGAGAAAGAAGATAGAACGGCATGGGGAACATGCCCCAAGTATTTTATACACTGGCATCCTAAAATGAAATGTGCCTTATGTGACCTAGAATGGTAAAATAAAACATAAGGAAACTGTTAAGGGCACAGAGACAAAGAGAAAAAAAGGAGAGAAAATTAGAGAGCCCATTCTGCCTGTAGATCCCTTTGCCTTTAGCTCAAGAATAATCTAAAGAATTGCAAGATATTAAATCATGAGAGAAAAGTGAAAGCACTTGGTTCATCTTTTTCTTCCTCCCCATATGTTTAGAATACTACTCATAAAACCTTACTTTCTTCATATTATTTTTCAAATAACTTGTTTAATTGCAAAATTAAATCAGTCTCTGTCATCCCAGCACAGTAGAGGCAGGAAGATCTTGAGTTCAAGGATAGTCCAGGCTACTCAGGAAGACCCTGTCTCAAATGCAAACAGGGTTCTCATTACAAAAACAAAATCATAGACTAAGTCAGAATGTAATCAAAATAAGTAAAATGCAGTTATAATCTTGAAAATAAACTTCGGGTTTGTGGTGATCCTTTCTACTGCTTTATCATTCTTCTGTATTTCTCCTTTGTAGCATGTAATTTTTAAAAATGGCACACTAGGCTCTGGAATCAGCAGCCACCCGCTGGCTAGCTCCAATGGCCTCTAACAACCTCCCTGGCCTCACTCTGCTACCCATCGGCTAGCTAATGCTTTTCCCACAAACACGATCACTCTATACCAACCATCCATCCCCTTGGCTGGCTCTGCTGACCACCAAAAACCGCCCCAAGGCTGCACACTCTCTCTTGCCCACCTGAGTAGTTGTGGAAGGAAAAAACCAGCCAATCTTAATATTTAAAATCAGCCAGATGTTGCAACCATTGGGTACAGAATCTATTGTCCTAAACTCATCAGCTATCCTGTGTTGGAATTCATCCAGTGGTGGAGGCCACCATGGGGTCTAATAGCCCCCAGGCCTGCTTGGTGTCTGTCTTCTCCACTCCATAGCCTGGCCATAAAGCCCTTTCTCTCTCCAATCTCTTCCTCTTCCTCCTGGGACCCAGAAAACCTGCCTCCATATCTTCACCCAGCGATTAGTTTCTGCCGTCTTTATTTAACCAATCAATTAGGGAACCTCTGCCTACACTCCTTGTGTGAACAATCAGTGTATATTTATATACCTTTAGCTATGTTCAGACAGTAATTTCAGAAGGCCCCTAACATTTGATCACTTACATTTAATACTGCACAAAACACCAGCAAACTTCTATCCACTCACATTTGCCTACAAGTCTACTCACAGAACAACCACCTCATTGTTCAAAGACTTTGTCTTGTACGTCAGCCCTTCAGTGTTGCCAGGGGCTCAGGAGTCACTCACATTCTTCTTCTAGTCCAAAACTGTATAAAATACATTTGCTGGAATCACAATGGAATAAGCTCTATAAGGAATGACAAACTTGACCTCTTTCCAAATAGAAGTAGATTTTAAAGATTCGTTAATTATTTTTCTGTTACAGATTTAAATGTCCAACAGATTTTGTCACAAATATTGTTTAAAGAACATATGGCTTGAGCCGGGTGTGGTGGTGCATGCCTTTAATCCCAGCACTAGGGAGGCAGAGGCAGGTGGATTTCTGAGTTCAAGGCCAGCCTGGTCTACAGAGTGAGTTCCAGGACAGCCAGGGCTACACAGAGAAACCCTGTCTCGAAAAAACAAAACAAAACAAAACAAAACAAAACAAAAAAAAACAGATGGCTCAGTTGATAAATGGTTGCCTTGTGAACACAAGGGCCTGAGTGCAGTCACCAGAACCCAAAGTCCGGGTATGGTAGTGTGCTTGTAATCTCAGAGCGAGGGAAGCAGACACATCCGGCCTCACCTACTTGATGAAGTTCAAGCCAGGGAGAAAAGTGGCACATACTTTTAATTCTAATAATCCAGAGTCAAAGGTGAATCTGTATGAGTTCAAAACCAGCCTGGTCCACATAGTGAATTTCAGCCAGGCAAGGGCTACATAGTGAGAGCCTATCCAAAATAAATAAATAAACTCAAAGGAGGATAGCACCTTAAGACTAACACCCAAGGTTGTCCTCTACCCTACTACACACACATACACACACACACACACACACACACACACACACACACACACACAAATGTAATTTTAAAAACTGTAGCAGCATTCCTGTATGTTTCACCAATATTTAAAAAGAAACAGAGGCAAGATATTTCCTACCAGATTTTTTTTTTAACCTCTGGACTATATAACATTTTCTGTTAAATACTCTAGGATTAAATGAACTCTTGGGAACTAACTATGTATCAATACTTCTAAAAATAAAATTGTTCTGGAAACCCTTCTTTGGATATTGTGAAACCAATGGAGGTCCTGTTCTAGTCCCCACCCCCTAACCCGGGGTATAGTCCAATGTGTTTCAGTGATTCTAAGCATGCAGCACTGTGCAGGCTGATTGCCTGGGGCAATTAAAGGTGTAATTAAAAGAGCACTGTGATAACCTATCTCATAGTCAATCTACTTTCTCTAAGTTATAATCGAACTATGGAACAATAGGATGTCACCAGCATCAACACACTCCAATTCTGCAATGCATGAGTCATAGACCTCAAACCCCAGCACACCCATGAAGGTGTCTGTTTCTTTTTATTTCTAGTTGATTTTATTCAGACTCTATAGTCATAGAGGCTAGCTACGATATTTTTCTTTCTTTGTTGTTACATGTAGGCCTTTCAGTAATGTACATTATTAATTAAGACACACCACTTACCCATACACAGCCTGAAAACACGTGTCTTTTCACAAGCAGATTTGGGGAAAATTTCTATTTTTCCTTGCTACTTTCCAGTTTTCAGCTGCGACCTTAAGAAACCAACTAGAATTTTTTTTCTTCAGTGCTGCCAGGGCCAGCTCTTGCACCTCCGTGCCATGATTAATGTGTTATTCATCTGATACCTTCCCATTCAGCTCTTGTCTTTAGCCTGTGAACCTCTCATTTAGCTTCCAACAAAGGATTCCATTGCTGTAGGAACTGAGGTGTGTCTCCGTTTTTTACCTGGGAGGCAGTGATGCAAGCGTTTCTGGTGAGACCAATCCTTGGCTTGGGGTGGGGAGGAACAGACTAACAGGCCACCAGGAGAGTCCTGAGGCAGACAACAGAGCCACCACTGCCAGAAGGGAGCTTCAGACATAGCATACAGACACCCAGGTGAGGAGCTGCAGCAAGAGGCTTGGATTTATTCACCAGAGACACCAGCGACAATGGCCTGCTTATTCCCTAGAGCCCTGGGGCCTCTGGCCCTCCTGATGGTAAGTCTCATCTTTTTCTAAAACCAGTAAACTCTTCTTCCTTGCTTACCACAGAAGATTGAATGTGGTTGCTGAATCCCTGTTATATGATCTAAAAAGGATGAAGCAGAACTAATTGGGGAAATGTTAAACTCCTTCCTCTTTTGTTTTTCTTAAATTTGAAAAGATGTGAAATAGAAAAAATGTTTATTTTAGTGTAGGTTTTTTATATGTCTTCTGTGATCAGATGAACCCATTCTAATCCCAGGTTTTATTTTCCACAATTTTTGCTTTCCTCAAGGCAATATGTGTTTTCTTTTTTTTTTTTTTTTTTTTTTGGTTTTTCGAAACAGGGTTTCTCTGTGTAGCCCTGGATGTCCTGGAACTCACTTTGTAGACCAAAATGAAAACAGCATTCATGCATGGTACCAGCAAATCAGTTCTCCAGGATCATAAACCTCTCGTTAAGGCATATAGCTAAGAACTCTGCATGCCTGATCTTGATACCCAGCGTGTTTTCTAGAATAGTCACCAACCGTTGAACTAAAATCAAAGTCATTTTGACTCTAGACAAGTTGGGAGGATTATTAAGAAAACCGGTTTTACATTTAGCCAAGATGTGCAAAGTAGATGGAGCTTTTCAGGGGGAGAGGGGACAAGACCTTTGCAGGGAAATGTCAGAAGAGTAGCTCTTCTGTTGACTGGGGAGACTTTCTGTTTTACAAAAGACAAGAAGAATCTGAAGTGAAAGCATTAGCTTAGATGCTAAAGCTAGTATATACCTTAATCATGTATTAGTGAGGCAAAAATATGCCATAACTCATCTCAAACATGAAGATCATCAAGACTTGAATATAAATAAAGATAGGAAAGTTTTCCAAAGCTAATTGCCACATTGGCCTCAGCATCCATTCCCACTATTGGCTCATTTCAAAACACAGAGGATGGAGACGTCTAAACCTTACATTGAGATAGAGCTCAAGAGCTGTCTAAACCTTAAAGTTGTCGGCCATCACAACTCATGCCTTACGTGAAAGGATATCTCAAGTCTCCCTCATACAACAGTGGTCAAACAGAAAACAGGCATCACGCAATTTTTCAAAGACGGTACCAGTGACTGAGCAAGGTCTCTCTTAACTGTGAAGCGGTTCTCCTACCATGCCAGTGGGGAGAAAGTTAGGACATATGTTTTCCAACACTCAGGAAATTTTTGCCCATGGAGGAGGAGAGGAAGAGAAAGGAACAAAGAGGCAGATGGAGACAGAGAAGAGACAGAGAGACAGAAAGAGACATACAAAATGAAAGGTCTAGATCTGACTTGTGCAGTATTATAGCCACTATCCAGACGTGAACGTTTATCATTTTGAATACAACTGTTCTGAGATGAAATATAAGTATTGAATAATAACTGAAGAGTGCAAAAGATAATCTTAGTTTTTATTGGGATTGCATATTGAAATTATAGTATTTTCAGTAGATTAAATTAAGTATACCACTAATTATCAAACTTTTTAACAAGCCTTTTAATGTGGCATTTGTGCTTCACATTATAGCTGTATCCTTATTCCTACTCTCACAGGGCAGTGTTAGGCAGATAAGACTCAGTGGATTCAATGAGAGTTGACCTTCCATAGGTAAAGACAGACCGAACTGTTTCATTGTCAGACTGACAGGACAATTGTGTCCTTAGCCAGGGACTGTGGAGCCACCGGTTTGGCTGGAATGAAAGTGTTAGAGAATCAGGGAGGAATTTAGAAGGTGGATGAGTGTAACATGGAACAGTTCATTCTGTAACAATAAATGGAATCCTTTGACCAAACAGCTGCCACCCAGACTCTTGACATAATGTGGTTAGCTGTGAAATGCAATATTCCCAGAGCATGGGCACCATTTGTTGTTGAAGGGTGGGGTCTGAAAGTTGAAAGACTGGTCTGGAAAAGGTTTCTAAGTATCTTTCCCTTCATATACACCATACAAGGTCATTGGATGCCATTGCAGTATGAGATGTAACAGCAAGACCTAGGCTTGAGTGAATAGCTCCTCCATTGACTCATTCCAAGTCTTATGTTCTCTACTATCAGATAAGAATCATCTTAGGCTGGGCATGGTGGCACACGCCTTTAATCCCGTCACTCAGGAGGCAGAGCAGACAGGTCTGTGAGCTCAAGGTCAGTTTGGTCTACATAGTGGGCTCAATACAGCCACGACTCTGTAGATAGACTGTCAAAAAAGGAAGGAAGGAAGGAAGGAAGGAAGGAAGGAAGGAAGGAAGGAAGGAAGGAAGGAAGGAAGGAAGGAAAGGGAGGGAGGGAGGGAGGGAGGGAGGGAGGGAGGGAGGGAGGGAGGGAGGGAGGGAGAGGGAGGAAGGAAGGAAGGAAGGAAGGGAGGGAGGGAGGGAGGAAGGAAGGAAGGAAGGAAGGAAGGAAGGAAGGAAGGAAGGAAGGAAGGAAGGGGAAAGAAACAACAGTGGGAGGAGAGAGAGAGAGAGAGAGAGAGAGAGAGAGAAAGAACCATCTTAGCCCTGCCCCTGCCTCCCTAAAATGTCCACATTAAGAAGAGAGCATCCTTGTGGTCACAGAAGTACATTGGGAAACAGGAAGCATTCTAAAAATACCATCCAACTGTAGGATTTCAGTACTGGGGATGGTTCTTGATGACATCTGTCACAGGATTGTGCTTTAATATCTTATCCACTGACATCACTTAAGTCAGGAAGGTCCTACATGTTTCTTCAGTTAGAGTATACTAGCAATAGTTGTGTGGGTCTGGGAAGATGGCCTAGTAGTAAGAGAGTTTGTTGCACAAACAAGAAGACCTGCGTTTGAATCCTCAGTACCCACATAAAAATGTCAGGCATGGCCACGTGATCTGAAGCCCCAGCACTGTGGGAAATGAAGACAGGAGGATCCCTGGGGCTTGCTGGCCACTGGGACATGTTCAGTTAAAGACCCTGTGTCAAGAGAATAAGGTAAAAAGGGATAAAGAACACCCAGTGCCCTCCTCCGAGCTCCATGCACATACACATATAAATATCACACACATACACACACACACTCAACTATACATGTACGTGCACAAGTAAAAATATAAAAGCAATATTTGTGAAACTAATGTTTCAAGAATGACAAGAAAAAGGGCAACCTTAAATAAATATACTATGAGTGAGAGAAATTACATGTTTTCAAATTTAGAGATTTTTCTCAAAATGTCTAAGCTATTTGGACTTCAAGATTAATCATTTGGAGGATGTAGGTACAAAGTCCTTTTAAAGGTGTAAGATTTATCAGTTCTCTATATTTATCCTAATTATTTCCCATAACACAAAATTAACACTTTCAAGAAAGATGATTACCTTCAGAGATCTACTTATGAAAATAAAACTTGTCTTCAAAGAAAACCATTATTCCAGGTCTTATAGTTAACAAATCTAAAATGTGTTTTGAGCCATAACTTCCTTATCTGAGGAAGAGCTTGTCAATGCTACAATGCTGGCTTACAAAGCTTGACTTAAGAAATTGGCAGAGATGTTTAAAACTCAAAAGTTTAATACAGTTTGTAGTAAATGAGGAAAAGTAAAGGTCACTGAAATGTCAAGTCATGAGTAGTGTGTCCTAGAAATAAAAAGTCATTTCAGCCATCTTTTCTATATATTCTATATGATGCCAGAGCATATAAAAATTGGATTGAAGCTAAATGTCTCATTTTAATAAATGGATAATCTCTGAGGTGTCTTCTCCATTCTTGGTTATTGAGATGGTTGTTTACACTGTTAATAAATATATGAAGATGTGTGTCTCACTGAACATCTTCAAAATTCAAGATTCTAACAGCAGAGGAAGCTTGCCAGGAATACTGCTTAACTCAGCCTGACTTTGGCAGCAGTCGGGAGATGCAATTATTTCTAGCAATTAGCACTCCCCCTTGCTTAATACAAGAAACCAGTTCTCATCCTTAACTAGAGCACTCTGTGTCCCAAAGGTTTCTCATAAACTTCTTAGCCCTTGGTGCTTCCTTTCCAGTAAAAACTCAATCGATAGCCTAAGGTGAGGGCTTGCTTGGGGAAATGTCTCATGATGAAATTAGATAGATGATGGGCTATCCATAATTACATGACGAATAACTGAAAATCTGCCTAATGCACACTTGTTTCTTAATGGAGTGCAGCTGGCCAGGGTGTGCATTGCACAACTTCAGTAGGCGCATTTGTGGGAGCTACAGTGGGAGCTGCATCCCTGAAGGCTGTAAAGAGCACCCTCACAGGGGTACAGTGGGGCTCTGCTCCTTTGCTCAGAGGAGAAAGAAGTCACACACACACACACACACACACACACACACACACACACACACACACCAGCGCTAAGGGATCTCTGCATACTTGTCAAAGGGCTTTTTGATACTGCTTTTCTTTTCTTGTTATTTTAACTGAAACTACCATTTACTAAGCACCTACTATGCACTTAGTCTCACCTGGGGAGCTTACATCTGTTCAATTTTCACAACGAGCCTACAAATAAATATACAGTGCTATTATTCTATGTCAGATGACTGAGGAAAGAATGGTTCATGGTCCCAAGTCCTGCAGTGATACATGCCTGGGACTGGGATTTAAATCAGTCTGGAAGCTAGGAAGATGGCTCGGAGGGCTGCCAAGCAGCTGTGAGGAGCTGAATCAGAGCCCTAGAACACATCTGAAAACAGATGCAATGGTATACTTATGGACTCAGAACTCTCCTATGGGAAGATGGGAGGAAGACACAGGGAAATCCCTGGGGCTTTCAGTCCAGAAGCCTACAAGCCACTGCAGCAAACAAGAGATCTATCTTCTCAAACAAGGTTGAAGGTGAAGACTGACACCTGAAGTTCTCCTCTAACCGCCACATACATGGCGTTAGAACCCACACTCCCGTACATGCCTGCACAGACACACACAATTAAAAAGAAAACCAGGACCTACAGTCCAGATTTGTACCAGCACACTTGACGGCATCCTCCAATTCATTCAAATGGAATATTTGCAATTACTTTAGCTTAAAAAAAATCAGCTTTCTAAATTAATTGAGTTTACACATCGGTTCTTTTTTTTTTTTACCACGGAATAGTTTATTCAGGGCATGGGGAGGGGAGTTAAGAGGGCAGTAGAGGCAGAGAAAGGCAGAGAGAAGGAGAGAGCAGAGAAGTAGGGGCTGACCATGGCCACTTGGAGAGAGGGAGGAAGGGAATGGAGGGAGGGGGAGCAAGGAGGCGAGAGAGTAAGAGAGCAAGAGCACACGTCGGTTCTTGAAAACTGAATTGTCAGAAATTAAATACTAATTTCTAAATAATATATATTATTCAATTGAAGGATTTGCTTTGATGAATACTACGTTTATTAGAATATTTTGTGGCTTTCAATTTCAAAAATTCTATAGAGTCCTGGCTTACACTTAACATAACATTTTTTTTCACATTATATTCATAGAACCATTAGGTTTTGTTTTCCATGTAAAATCCAATAAATTATATAAGGTATTCAATGCTTCATTATAAAATAGCCTTTGTGTTAGAAAATGGTCCAACCATAGATTAAAATAAGTATTCCAAGGACTGCAGGCCAAACTACGGTGTTCAGAGGGTTATGGTGTTAAATATGTGCTCAGATTAGCATTTTCAGTTTACAGTGGGATTATTGGGACATTATACAGCATAAGTGAAGGAGCTTCCCCATAGAGGTCAGAAGGGTAAGTCACTCATTTTTCTGAACTGCACATTGTGTAACTCATCCAGCAGTATGTCTTGAAGGTCTGCTTCTGATTAGTAGGTCAGTTGTAGCAGTGAAAGGCCAAGCTGTGTGCATTTCATACCATTTCTTGCTCAAAATGTATACACATAAAAATTATACTTAAAACATGCAGTAATTTCTTTGAACTGGTTCCCCAGAGCTGGGTGCGGTGCCCTCTTTGGTGCATCTAGAAACGGGCATTGTGACTGTGGCAGCTGCTTTTCTCACAGCAAAGCACCTGACAGAAACCTGAAGGGAGAAGAGCTTTCCGTTTTGGCTCACAGTTCCAGTCTGTCGCTGGAAAGCATGATGACAAAGCTGTGCCGTGAGACTCTTACATCAATAGCTGCTCACACAGGAGGCGAAGAGGGCTTGCCGGGACTGGAGAGGGGCGCAGCTTTCTGAGCCCCGCCCTCCGTTCCTTGTCTGTTTTTCTCCAGCCAGGTCCACTCCTGAGGCTCCACAGCCTCAGAATTGACACTCAGCTGCCAGCGTAGTTCTAGCCTGCTGAAGAATGAATGGTTCAGCACCCGGAAATGTTTCCTGTCAAGTCCCTCGTGTTTCTGGAAACAAACAAAGAGTATCTTCCCACAATACTAAGGGGATATTCTTTGAGATTAGTATTTAAAAAAAGAGAGAGAGAGAGAGAGAGTCTAAAATTTAAAATTAGTAAGTACTCTGAGGGGCTCTGACTCTGTGAGAGCACTGGACACACACACACAAACACAGACACAATGGCCCATGGTGTGTTCTGTTGGCTCTCCATAGACTAGGCTTTGCCTTCCTGGGAAGGTAGGAGGAAGGCTTTAATATCCATTAGAAGACTCATTCTCCTCAGAGCTTGTACAGACGTGACTCATGTTTTCTGGATGACTCTATTTTTCCTGTAAAGAGGAGTATGCCTGGCCCATCCTTACCCTCAGAATCAGCTGAGAATGGTCAGTGACCACACCACACTGGTTCCTTCTTCCCTAATAGACAGCATGACATTGGGGCATCATCTTGAGACGAAATGTAAAATCAGAATTTCAGTTAAAATGTTTACAATGGAGGGGTTAATCATCCTGCGCGTCTGGTATGATTGCTCCTTTGGCTCAGACTTGGACCTGCCTATTCATTACAATCTTTAAAAATAAATGATGTAATAGATCTACATTGTTTCAGAATCAACCACAGCCTTTGGCCAGATAAAAATCTAAAGTGACTGTCCTATAACTTTCTTCTGTGTATTTTTGTTAGCTTGGGGTTAAGATCTAGGGTCATGGCAAGGCACACACCTTGGCGATAAAATGGCTGTGTTTCAAGCCCGTTCTCATCAAGGACTATTAACTGGGACAAAGTATTCGTGATCTTGATTCTCTATATCCATAAAAACAGGGATTATATAATAGAACGTTCTTCTGGTGGTTGCAGTAGATAATAGCAATATTAAGTACAATGTTATGCAAACAAAAACTAATCAAGTTACCCACCACTATCACACTTCTAATTAATCCTGTAATTTGTTTTCCATAGCCTTTGTTCTTCAGATCTCACCCTCGGCAGATCAGTCAATACTTGTTAAACACTTGAACAGGAAGGAATGATAGGATAAGACCCAGGATTTGGAAAGCTGATGGGTAGATTCCTTAACACACATAAAACAGTAAGATACAGGGGATGTTGTGAGCTTTAGCATTAAACAGAGTGTGAGCTGTACAGACTCAGAGAGGGAGGCATTAGAAAAGACAGCTTCATGTAGCTTGTTGGTACTTGACTGGCTAAGTCACTTGTAGGTAGGCAATAAGGAGAGAGGAATGCATTCCAGGTGGAAAAGCAAGACAGAAGCCAAGCCTGTGGGCTCCTGAGAAAGCAACGGCTTCAGCTGCCCAGCCTCCTTTATCCTCATTTAATTTTTTATATCAGTGATATATAATGAAGACCTTGTTTGTTTATTGGTTGGTTGGTTAGTTGTTTGTTGTTTGTGACAGGGTCTTATTATGTAGTCCTGCTTCACCTAGAACTCACTATGTAAACCAGGCTGGTCTCAAATTTTTAGAGATCTGCCTGCCACCGCTTCCTGGGTGCTAGTATTAAAGACCAGCACCGCCACATCTGAAACTACAAATGAAGTTCAATGTTTAAGCTGCAGCAGGAAAGAGAAGAGCAGACCCACACCACATAGCAAGCAGCACTGGAGACTGGCATAGAGTAACCCCTGCTTCTATGTATATAGAAGGTTCCAATTTCATAAGGCAGAATAGCTCCATTCTGTTCTCCTTACTCTAGTTCAGCTTTTAAAAGAGAAGAAGGAGAGAAAAGCACAGAACAACAAAAGGAGCTAAGCTTTTTATATCAGGGTTATATACAAGCTTTTATATAAACACATAGATAATAGGGGTTTGATTTTGCTGTTGCTTTTTTTTCCTAGTGTGTTGAGACAATGTCTTGCTGTGTCACCCTGGCTGTCCTCCTGCCTTAACTTCCCACATGCTGGGATTGTAGGCATGTGCCATCATGCCCAGTATGATAGTTCTGAATAATTCCATGACCACTTTCAGAAGTTTATCACAACATTTCCTAAAGCTCTGGGAGCTGTTCATATGATAACCATGTAAGAAACATGTAGTGCTTGGAACTGGCTGAATGCATCATTTTATAGTCAAAGAGATGGTGATGATGGTGGTGATGCTGATAGTGGTGATGGTTATGGTGGTGGCTATGAATCCTCTTTGTTTTTGTTTTATTTTGTTGATTTTGGCTTTGATACAAAATTTCAATCTGTAGGTTCAAGCAGCTCTAAATTCACCATATAGCCCAGGTTTGTCTCAAACTTGCTACAATCCTCCAACCTCAGTTTTTAACTGCTGGTAGGTTCCTCTTTTGTGTCATGAAAATCTGAAGTCATGGTGCTGGCAATATATGGTAGGAGTTAATAGGACTTGGTGCTCTTACAAAGGGTCTAGTTTCAATTCTCAGCACTGACATGGCAGCTTACAGCCATTCTTTTTTTTTTTTTTTTTAGAGAGTTTCTTCATTTACATTTCAAGTGTTACCCAAAAGTCCCCTATACCCTCCCCCCCCTGCTCCCCTATCCTCCCTCTCCCACTACTTGGCCCTGGCATTCCCCTGTACTGGGGCATATAAACATTGCTAGACAAAGGGCCTTTCTTCCCCAATAATGGCCAACTAGGCCATCTTCTAATACATATGCAGCTAGAGACATGAGCTCTGGGGGTTCTGATTAGTTCATATTGTTGTTCCATCTATAGGGTTGCAGATCCCTACAGCTCTTGGGTACTCTCTCTAGCTCCTACATTGGGACCCTGTGCTCTGCCCTATAGATGATTGTGAGCATCCACTTCTGCGTTAGTCAGGCACTGTCAAAGCCTCCCAGGAGACAGCTATATCAGGGTCCTTTCAGCAATGTCCTGGCTTACAGCCATTCTTAACCCTGACTGTAGGGTATCCAACACATACACACATGGTACACATACATGCATGCAGGCAAATATTCACACACATAAAATAAACCATGTAATCTTTAAAAAGTCTGAAGTCAGATTGAAGAGCCAGAGAGAAGAGTATTCTGTTTCCTGGTAGGATTTTCCACTCTGGGATGCTTTTGCATACCAAATATTTAAAACTAGAAACAAACTATAATCTGAAGAACAGAATACAATGATAAGGATTATAAGCTTTTTATAGTCATGTGTTTGAAGCACTCACATGCCATTTGGTTCTATCTGATGTCTGCAGGTGGTACTGCTGGTACATGGGGAACTGCATGTGAAGGTAAGCGCACAGTTTTTATCATCAAAATCAGAGTTAACTTTTAAAACTTAAAATCATATTGAGAAAAGTATTTAATCAAATTATTTGATAACTCAACTGTGAAAACATATGAAACTAAAATTCTAGCAAATAACCCAAAATCTTTTAAGATTATCGATATTATGATTATTATCTCATATGATCTTGTTTATTTCATTTTATTCTTCTATTGGATTCTGTTGGTTGGTTGGTTGGTTGGTTGGTTGGTTGGTTGGTTGGTTGGTTGGTTCTTTTAAGAACAAGTCTTCTCTGTAGTCCTACCTAGCCTGATACTCATATGTAGACCAGGCTAACTTTGAACTCCTGGTAATCCTCCTGTTTCGGGTTCACTGGTTCTTGACTGCAGACATGCACTACTATATCTGGCTCTCAAAGTCAAATTGTGGAATAGATAGGGAGAAAATTAAATATGATCAAGTGTTAATATTAAAAAATCACATAGCTTAGCAATGACGTGTTTAATGCCGCTTCTTGACAAAGTGAGCAAATGGTCATCAAAGTAGAACCAAAAAGTTCCTCAGCATAGGTATCTATGACAACGTTTGAAGCAAAGACTTTCAGACAAGTATGTGATAAAGTGGGATCTCTTTCAACGCAGCCAGGAGGACAGCACAGAGAAGACGGGACAGCATTGCAGCTGGCCAAAAGAAGGTACAAACGTGAATGGGTGAAATTTGCAAAACCCTGCAGAGAAAGAGAAGACAACTCAAGACGAAACCCAATTGCCAAGGTGAGCCACATTGACAGAAGCCCTGTGAGCCTTAGAATAAATGTATTACATGCAAATTAAAGATGATATAGAAATTTCACCTAGTAATATATAACCTGGAAAGTCCACAGAACAACAACATATTGTCTCCAACAAAACTACAATAATAGTAATGTTGAAAAATAAGAAATTAAAAGATAGAGGAATGATAGACTTTAGAGTCATATAATGGGATTAAGAAATATACTGGATCATTTTAATGTATAAACTGGTGTGTGTCCAGACTCTAGTAAACAAGGATAAAAGGACAGAAAGATGACCGGTAGATGATTGGATTGACCATGGTTGGGAAAATTATTGAGACGGGTGTGCTATCTCATGAGTCTCTAGTCTCTCTGTTAAATAGCTTTAAAAATCTAAAAATAGAAAGCATTTTACATTCATACGTAATTTAAACATTTGCTGCCTTATTCTTTCCCTTCCCCCCATCATTGTCACTTCTTCTAACTTTGAGAAGCAACCTTTCGAACAGTTAAGCAAGAATTCTGTATCCAGAAGACGTCTTCTCAATACTAAGTCCCTATTGTTTTCCTACAACTTTTTAATATTCCCACCGTGGTACTACAACCCAAGTAAGCATTTAAAAGCCATAATGACTAGTCACTCTTGGTTGTGCTGGCGAGCAAAACAACCATACTTATCACTCAATCCTGCTCTCCAGTAAATAAGTAGAGTAAGATATAAATGCATTGTGATGGAGAGGGGGGACCAAGTGAGGCAGAGAAGGTAAGAGAAGCCTTGTCAATGGTCAGCTTGACATTTAAGCCATCTTTGGTTTGTTTGTTTCATTGCTCCTTTTCTTACAGATCACTTCAGATTTCCAAAAAACCCAGAAAATTACCTACCGCATTTCTGGAGTGGGAATTGATCAGCCTCCTTTTGGGATCTTTGTTGTTGACCCAAACAATGGCGATATCAACATAACAGCCATAGTTGATCGTGAGGAAACCCCAAGCTTCCTGGTAAGTTCTCAGTCAAGTTATCCTTCTTCGTGTGCTTTGTGAACTTAGAATGTCTGGTAGGCTTATAAGAAAAGGGAATGCATGGATTGGTCTATTAAAAAAATAATATTAGTCCCTCTATCAATAATCTTCTGCAATGGCTCATGTTTCTGACATAATATACCCAGGGAGTACCTAGGGTAGGCTGGGATTTAGCACACAGCTTTCTAGAACTTTATCCTGCCAAAATCCAACAGCTTTAAGGAAGGGGCAACTGGGAACTTTGCCTTTGCCCACAGTTTGGAGAAGTATTTTTTCTTCTTCTCTCACTAAGTTCTGTATATGTCAACATTGGTCTAATTTCTATGAGTTTAATAATGTGCAAACTATATAGGCCCCAGTACAGGGGAATGCCAGGGCCAAGTAGCGGGAGAGGGAGGATAGGGGAGCAGGGCGGGGGGAGGATATAGGGGACTTTTGGATAACACTTGAAATGTAAATGAAGAAACTCTCTAATAATAATTTTTTTAAAAAGTGAAAAAAAAAGAAAAGAAAAACAAAACAAAAAAAAAATGTGCAAACTAACTCCATACAGTGATGATGTATATTCTCCCTGTGTTTCTAGATCACATGCCGTGCATTAAATGCCCTGGGACAGGATGTAGAGAGGCCACTTATATTAACAGTGAAAATTTTAGACGTCAATGATAATCCTCCAATATTTTCACAAACCATCTTCAAGGGTGAAATTGAAGAAAACAGTGCTTCAAGTAAGTCTTTTACAGTCCTTACCACCTCTAATTCGCATAGCTTTCAGTTACATGTCTCCTTATACCAATTACATGTCTCCATATACCATTTTTACAATCTGTTCCATTAGTCTGCTCAGTGATTTGATAGCAAAATAAAAAAATCATTATGATAGTCTGAGATTTCCTTTCCAAAATTTGTAGTTAACTCTTACTTAACAGTTACATCAGAATTCTATATGCAGATTATGGTTCTGTCGCCAATTTGGTGCCTAGGTACAGAGCCTCTGTGTGAGCCACAATGCTAAAGAGGCCAGTTAGCCTGGATGCACAAGCACCATGTTTTCATATCATAAGGGACAGAGACATGTTCACATTATTTGTATCATTTGGAAAGGAAACATACAAGTACATCTGTGTGGAGAAGAACTCCAAACAGAAGATAACCTCAACTTCAACAAAGCCAAGGCTATAAGAGCATTGAAAGATTTTTCTGAAAGCCAATATATTTTAGAAAGAGACTGAACCCTGACATACTTTTTTTTAAGCATGTAGGTAGTTTAAAGTGTTCTTTTTTAAATAGGAATCAGTGCTAAACTATTTTGACTATTTAATGTGAATGCAATCAAGGACTTTGACGATTTTTCCTATTTTCCCAGATTCCCTGGTAATGATCCTAAATGCCACGGATGCAGATGAGCCAAACCATTTGAACTCTAAAATTGCCTTCAAAATTGTCTCCCAGGAGCCCGCAGGCATGTCCATGTTCCTCATCAGCAGAAACACCGGAGAAGTCCGCACTTTGACCAGTTCTCTTGATCGAGAGGTAAAACAAGCTACTAGAAGGCACCAAAAACCTAAAGCAACCCATAAGAAAGGGATGCCTCCATCTTGGCTGGGAACACAAACAGAAGTGGGGAAGGCTACTAGCCCTTCAATGAGCCACTCTAGGGGAAATTGCCTCCAGGGTTGACTCTGCAGTGGTAGGATGTGTTCCTGTGACAGCAACCTGTCACACAACAGCTCAAATGGGAAAATTAAGGACACTGGTGTGCAGAAGCAAAGACTGCACTGTGATTAATTCCTAAAGACTGAGAGAAAATTCTTAGATGAAGAGGTTTCTGTTTTTCATAAAACTTCCATGGCATACCTTTCCTCTGGATGTTTCCATTTAATTTTACCTCTGCTTACAAAACATCAAAGAATCCCTTCCTGTCTCCTCTAATCGTCTCCCCCACCACCGTGTATCTCCACCACAAGGGGCTACTCAGATTCATTTCTTTCACACAATATTTTCCTAATGGACAAGTAGGGAAACTCCACACGTGAGCTTCTCTCAGACAATCACACACACACACACACACCCTGCATCACTGTAGCCCTCCTCTTTTCCCCTCTGAGTCCACAACACTCCCTTCAGAAGTTTACTAAAGAGGAAGCCTCTTATAGTGCTTACCACTTCCACCCAGTCGTCTGAAGCCCACCAGTCGATCCCTGCCATGGACAACTGACAGTGTGTGAGAGCCATGATTCCCGAACTTAAATACTTTCACTATCTTATCCAACAAAAGCTACTACTGGACATTCATAATCTTTGACAATTAACTTTTATTCCTTTTTTCTCCAAATTTAGCAAATTAGTAGCTACCATCTGGTTGTGAGTGGTGCAGACAACGATGGAACAGGACTGTCAACTCAGTGTGAATGTAGTATTAAAATTAAAGATGTCAATGACAACTTCCCAGTGCTCAGAGACTCTCAGGTACATCCACTTACCCTTGAAGAACCATTTTTATATATACTTTATAGTTTAGCATCCCGATTCATTGACTGCCTGTTTGGTGGCTTTTTAATCTTCTGTGCTTTTCTATTTTAAAAAAAAAAGCGTAAATGTAAGAATTAAAGAGTCAGTGTGAATTAACACATGCTTTGAGAAGCAAAGATTAATACTTTTTAAGGTTAATGTAATTCTCATAGGTAAACTCTATAGAGTTGAATCTTGAGCACCCAGCTAGAGGTTCTAGCAGGTAAACAGCATCTTGACTGAAGAGCATCCTTCTCTGTTGGAAGGTTGATTCAGGGAGCAGGGAAGGGCACACTTGCCTAGCAAGCTAGATAAGCCGTACAACCCTGGCAATGCCTAGAGTGACAGACTGTGCTGCAGTCAGGCCATCCTCACACTCCTGGCACGAATCTGAAATCCCGTGTCTCTCCGTTTCAGTATTCAGCACGGATTGAGGAAAATACTTTGAATGCAGAGCTACTCCGATTTCAAGTAACAGACTGGGATGAGGAATACACGGATAATTGGTCAGCTGTGTATTTCTTCACCTCTGGGAATGAGGGGAATTGGTTTGAAATTGAAACAGATCCTAGAACCAATGAAGGCATCCTGAAGGTGGTTAAGGTAAGGTCTGAGTTTCCTTAGTGGGTAAAAAATTTTCTATAGTAACTCAAATGACTAACTCTACAAACAAATTACATTAATAATGTTACCACTTTAAAATAGAAAACATACCAAAGTAGATAGCATTTATTTTACTATCATCATGGTTGCATTGTCTAAAGACAACTTCTCTTAATATACTATTTTTTCTTCCAAGCTACTGTACTTTCATAAAGTGGGGAGAGACAAAGAGAGAGGAGGGGTTCATATTCTCAGGACAGAAAAGTAAAGATACTTTATATATTCATCAAATTCACTGTTTGCAACTGCATTGGAGTTCAGAAGAGATGGAAATTCATGGGATTGTGGCTTGGGAACTTGTCAATGTGTTTTAAATGCATTAGCTATTATCCTCACAGAAAGAAGTCACAATTTCTCCAGAAAATGTGAACTGCTAACAAATTGTGCTAGATAGAAAGCAAAAACTGAGCAAAGCTTTGCTTCAACATGAAAAACTCCCCATCTGGGATCATGTCAGGACAGTTGTCCCTGTAAATAGCATAGATCTGCTGATATTCTTTGCATAAGGTTTTGGAACAATTTTGGAAGGTCTAGTGTAATGATGAAATGATAGTACTCCCTTAACAAAGAGACTTCTAGAAGATTTACAAACATTTCCTTATCACTCCACGTTTCATAGAGAGTGTTATGACTTATGAACCTGCAAGGCCTAGCAATAAACTCCCACCAACAGTGTAACTCCCTATTTCCTGTACTGTGATCTCTTTGTTTGTACCTATGCTTTCCCTTCCACTGGGAAACACTGAGCTCCCAAGAGTAGACACTACAAATGCTCAAACCCAGATCTTTTACCTTAGAAAGTATCCTACTGGTAAAAAGATAAAAGAGAAATTATTGTTTTCTTATCTCTCATCCTGAGAAGAAAAGGAAGGAGGAGAAGGAAGAGGGGAAGGGGAAGAGCAAAAGGAAAGAAAAGGAAGGAGAAGAAGAGAAGGAGGAGGAAGAGGAAGAAGAAGAGGAGGATGACTAATAAATGAAAAATGCTAACCTAAATCTAGGATTCCTTGGGACTTGCTTTGGGCCATCCTAGTTAAAAAAAAAAATCAAGCAGCTATAAGTAAAAACACTTAAACTTGATTCTATGAAGAGTTGGGTCAATTGTTCACAGCAATAAAAAAGACTTGGTAGGGTTTTGTTTTTTTTTTGCTAACCAAAATAAGGCAATGTGTCCTTTAAACCTTGGAATTTTATTTGTCAGAAAAGACATTACTATTTATGAATCCAATGACTATTTTATTAACAGCCAACATTGCTCTTTATAACAATGTATCATAAGACTTTATTTGTTTGGTCTCCAAACAACCTGATGAGGTTAGGTTTGCTTTTAAATAAGAAGAGTTAAGGCCTGCGAGGCGGCAGAGTAGGAGGGCACTTGCCTGCCATACATAAAACCCTGGGTTCAATTCTCAGCATTGAGAAGAGTAAATTTTTAAACAAATTAATCAAGTGCACATACCATTTAGAAGTGAGAAGCTGAGGACCAGAGAACGCAAACTCTGTGCTTCACCACACACAGTTCAGACATTACAGAGCCAAGGCTCAAGCCATGATATCACCACACACACTTCAGACATTACAGAACCAAGGCTCAAGCCATGATATCACCACACACACTTCAGACATTACAGAGTCAAGGCTCAAGCCATGATACCACCACACACAGTTCAGACATTACAGAGCCAAGGCTCAAGCCATGATACCACCACACACAGTTCAGACATTACAGAGCCAAGGCTCAAGCCACGATACCACCAAAACTTAGAAGTTCTTTACGTTCAAACTCACAACCTAAAAAGGTTTAATAATGTTTTGATGGTCTACAAAGGAGACACTGTGTTTTGTATGTAACCTTGTTACAAAATATAGCTTGTGAGTTAAGAATCCTAAGACATTCTCTATTTGATCTTACGATGACTTTTTAAGCCATTCTCGTGTTGGTTTTGGTTTGTCTTTTGTGACATTTTCTTCTGTTTAATTTGATTGGTTTTGGTTTGTCTTTTGTGACATTTTCTTCTGTTTAATTTGGTTTTACTCCAGGCTCTGGATTATGAACAAGTGCAAAGTATGCAGTTTAGTATTGCCGTCAAAAACAAAGCTGAATTCCACCAGTCAGTGATCTCTCAGTACCGAGTGCAGCCGACACCAGTCACAATTCAAGTCATTGATGTCCGAGAGGGAATTTCATTCCGTCCTCCTTCCAAGACGTTTACTGTCCAAAGGGGTGTAAGCACTAACAAATTAGTCGGTTACATCCTGGGGACATACCAAGCTACTGATGAGGACACGGGTAAAGCTGCCTCCTCCGTCAGGTAGGACAACTTTTATATCCTAAGTCCTTACTATGGTTTTCATCTACATGTGATTACAACATAATGTTCAGCCAAATGGTTGCCAAAAAGTGAGATGTAAAAGGGGTGAAGTTAAGGAACTAGATAACTCAAGAAGAGATACACAGATAATTTATTAGAATATACTATGCCATGAGAGTAAAAACATGCTTGTAAACTAGTGGAAACTACAAAAAGGGATGCCTTAGCCTGTATGCAAAGCAGGAAAGAATTTCACAGCTGAGTCTTGCAAAAAGGTTAAAGGTTCATAACAGGAGTGAGTGCCGGTGAGATAAGACTCTGGTGGCACAAAGTCAGTAACAGCAGAGGCATAAAGCACCTTGCAAAGTAATGGCCAGAGCAGAAAGAGCAGAGGCTCATGGCTCATGTACTCAGTTTTATTGTTTTTCATAGCCAAAGATTGAGTAACAGACTAATGCAGACGTAAGGATTTAAGTGTTGATTTTTTTTCTTTATAAGACTGATTCATCTTTATTTTATGTGTCTGTGCACTGTGTGTGCAGTTACTCAAGGTGCCAGAAGAGAGCATCAGATACACTGGAACTGAGCTGCCATGTGGGTGTTGGGAACTCCTGAGTACTGAGCCACCTCTCTAGCACCCTGATATTTTTTAATAAGTATATACACAACATTTCAGACCATGCATAAATATGTTGACTGCGTAAGAAGTATTTATCAGGGGCTGGAGAAATGGCTCAGCAGTTAAGAGCACTGACTGCTCTTCCAGAGGTCCTGAGTTCAATTTCACAGATGGTGGCTCACAACCATCTGTAATAGGATCTGACACCCTCTTCTGGTGTGTCTGAAGACAGCAACAGTGTACTCATATACATGAAATAAGCAACTAAATCTTTAAAAATAAATATATAAATAAAAAGAAATATTTATTAGATAAATAATATTTTTCTATGATAAAACAGATATGTCCTGGGTCGTAATGATGGTGGTTTGCTTGTTATTGATTCAAAAACTGCTCAGATCAAATTTGTCAAAAACATCGACCGAGATTCTACTTTCATAGTTAACAAGACAATCTCTGCTGAGGTTCTGGCCATAGACGGTAAGAAATATATTTCAATGGTTTTGAATGAAATGTTATTTCAAATAGCACTTCTTCCACAGTAGATGGTCATGACAGTTTTATATATTTATATATTTCTTTTATCACTAAAGATCGTTATCAAGGTATGAGATACCATACCTAAACCTCAGAGAAACTAAGAATTTCCACTTCTCAGCTTAGTTGGTAGTACCCATAACCCTTTGGTTCACTATGGCTGAGGAAGAAAATGTGTGTGTATGTGTGTGTGTGTGTGTGTGTGTGTGTGTGTGTGTGTGTGTGTGTGTGTGATGTATATTCATCTATATGTGTATGGGGTGCATACATTTGTAGAGGCCAGAGGAAGATGTTGAGTGTCCAGTTTTATCAGTGTGTGCCTTAGTCACTTGAGACAGGCTCTCTTACTTAACCTGGAGCAATGTGGGCAGCCAGCAGGCCCTAGAGACGGGGCTACAGGTGATCACACAGCAGCCACAGCTTTTCATACAGTGCTAAAGATCCAAACCTGGGCCCTCACGCTTGGGCATCAAGCGTTCTCATCCACTGAGCCCAGGAGAACTGTTTTAACTCACAAAAATTCATGAGTTTAAGAGGACCAGTAAAAATTCCTATAAACATCAACACATGCCCCTACAGATGTAAGCTTGCTTTGTGAATTTCCTATATAGAGCCTGCATACTCATACCATTGAACAGAGGGCTTAAAATAATATTCATGAAATGTATATGTTTCTCCATCTGTAAAATTAATTTAGGCTCAGCATAGTAAACACCAAGAAATAAGCATCACAGATATTAACATTTGGAAAAACTGTCCTAACTCTAAAGATAATAGAACTCACCATCTCCCCACTGGGAGAGTTTTATTTTGTTTCTTACTGTCAACATTTTCAGATTTTCATCTCTAAACTGTTTGTTTTTTGAAATAGGGACTCACTATATAGATCTGACCCTGTGGCTCACTATGTAGACCAGGCTGGACTCAAACTCTTAGAGATCTGCCTGCCTTCTGAGTGCTGGGTTTAAAAATCGAAGTGTCATCACACCCAGCTCCAGCAGGCTTTTAAGTCTTAAGCAATAAATATAATTACTTATTCCAAAGACTTGGCCTCATGTTGCAGGAACAAGAATCTTTTGTCTCCTGATTACAGATATAGCCACAGCCTTAGAAGTTATTATTTTTGTAATAATTTCATTTGTAATCAGTGAATTATTTACTTTGATTTCAAGAATATACCCTCCCCCTGCCCTGCTCCCCTACCCACTCACTCCCACTTCTTGGCCCTGGCATTCCCCTGTACTGGGGCATATAAAGTTTGATAGACCAATGGGCCTCTCTTCCCAATGATGGCTGACTAGGCCATCTTCTGCTACGTATGCAGCTAGAGACAAGAGCTAGCTGGGAGTTCTGATTAGTTCATATTCTTGTTCCACCAATAGGGTTGCAGACCCCTTTGGCTCTTGGGTATTCGCTCTAGCTCGGAAGGCGATTTTTTGTGCTTTACTCTTTGTATTTCTTTAACACTCAATTATTATTCTTACAGAAAACACTGGTAAGACCTCCACAGGCACAGTATATGTGGAAGTGCCCAGTTTTAATGAAAACTGTCCGTCAGTTGTCCTGGAGAAGAGAGACATCTGTACTTCCTCACCTTCTGTGACCCTCTCAGTGAGAACCCTGGACAGGGCTAAATACACTGGCCCCTACACAATGTCCCTGGAGGAGCAGCCACTGAAGCTGCCAGTCATGTGGACCATCACGATGCTGAATGGTGAGTTAGACTCGCTTCCATAGACAAAAACAAACTGCTGATGCTTCGTATTTCCGCGGGAATATGAATCCCTTCGACAGAGGTCCTTTCTAAGAAAGACTGAGAACACTTCTTTGAAACTAAGATGTAAATCAGTTCTCTTCTGAAGAGAAATGATATGGACTCTATCACTAGTTGCTGTCTTATGGGTTTGTTAGTATCACTGTTGAACTGAGGTCTCTGTGCAGCCTCGCCTGTACTGGAGCTTGCCATGTAAGAAGCCACCTTGAGAGCTCGGCAGACTTACATCCACAAACCCACTAGCCAGTGAAGAAGAGTGAATCCTTTCCTCCTAAAGTGCATCACATTTATTACTTCCTGTGGTTTTCAAAAGTCTCATAGACTTATTAAAAGTCTCCCTTTCTGGACTGTACAGTGACCATCAAGCTACCTCTAATTCTCCATAAGCTCATTTTCCTTTACTGTTTTTTTTTTGTACAGATCTTGCTTTTTCTCATGGATGTGCTTCATGGCATCCTGAAGTCATATGTTAGCCATGGTCAGAGACACCAAAGATTTTGCTCTGCATGACCTTCTACCCTTGGCACTTCTGGTCCTAATTAAAGAAATAGCTCCAAGCTATACATATACCATTGGTCTCCAAATAATTTTACCAGATAGATAAATGGTCAATGAACAGACAGCTGGGAATATAGTTCAATGGTCCTGCACACACCTAGCATTCATAAGGTCCCAAGATCAATTCCTGGGGGTGGTGGAATGGGGGGTGATTGAATGGAGTTCGGTTGGGCAGTGCAAACTGGGTAGCCGTGACACAATGTCAGGGGCTGTGTGGGCTCCAGAATGGCTCAAACCACAAAGCACTGCCAGGGTCCTGACTTAGAAAGAGGTGATACAGAGATGGAGAATCAACAAGTCATGCTCAGTTGTTAGGCAGTGGACCACAGCACTAGGAACCCTGTCACCCTGGCCCTACGCACTAGGCATGAGAAACAAGATGAGCAGATGAGAGAGCATACCTGAAGGTGAGAGTGCATTTCAGTGAGTCAGACATGCGGTCAGAGTTAAAGGCATCCATGAGGCCATATAAGGCCATGTACCTGTAGGTATTGGTACAGACATACATAAGAGTGAGTAAGGCCAGGACAGGGGCCTGACGTTGGTGTAATGCCCATTTCCAGACTTCTTTAGAGGAAAAGGCACTATAGGGCATTGTGGAGGAGACTCATGGGCCTGTCAGACTACCAGAAAGAGTGTCAACAAGGGGATCCAAGAGGCACCCAACCTTTTGGCTTCTCTGGGACCCACTGGATGAAGAAGAGTTGTCTTCAGCCACATGGGAATGTCCAACCCACAACCTGGGGGCTGCAAGAGCCTGGGGGCTGCAAATATATATATGGTTTTTTTCCATGACAGTGTGTTTCATGATACAACGCTATGAAGTTGTCATCTAATCAGACTAAAATAAACAAGCAAAAACAATCTCTTAGTGTTTTAATTAACTTTTACAATTTTGTGTTGGGCTGTATCTATAGCTATTTTTGGTCACATGTGGTCCACATGCTGTGAATGGAACACTTGTGATAGACAGGCCGACACACCCATACCTCTTATGCCATTCAGCACTGCTCCTATCACACCAACTCTGCTATTTGTGACCAGGATGCCAAGACAATTATCACAAACAAGAAGTTTTAAGACCAAATGATGCCTAGTCTCACTGTTGATTTGTATTTTTTTTTTTAGCTACCTCAGCTCTTCTACAAGCCCAGCAGCAACTGTCTCCAGGAGTGTACAACGTCCCAGTCATCGTGAGGGACAATCAGGATGGGCAGTGTGACACACCAGAGAGCTTGACCCTGACAGTATGTCAGTGTGATGACCGGAGCATGTGCAGAGCCCCTATCCCGAGCAGAGAGCCTACCACATATGGGGAGTCATCCTGGAGCCTGGGGCCTGCTGCTATTGGCTTGATCCTGCTAGGACTCCTGATGTTGCTATGTGAGTAAGCAGACGTGTTCTTCGGAGTTCATGGCAGTGATGTCATTTACAAAAGCCATTGTGCTCATCTGTACACTGTGAGAAGTGTCATTCTCTAAACAGGCACCTAAAAAGCCAGGCACAATGGAGAATACTTGTATATCAGCCACAGCAAGACTTGGAAGGCAGAGATAAGCTAATGCTTAGAGCTAGCCTGGTTTACTTAGCAAAGCTCTAGGCATTGAGAGCGCCTGCCAAAGAAAAAGTGGACAACACTAAGGGAAGACACTCGTGACTGCCCTCTGGTCTGCATAAGCACACTCATCCAGGAGTGTGCTCATGGTCACACTCCACACATATGGGGGAGGGCGGACACGAGAGAGAGGTTATAAAGCTATTCTACATTCAGTCAATAATGTTCACACTTAAAACTGTGCCTTTATGCATAAACATGAGCTTTCTAAAATGAACATAAATGTCTCAAATGCATATACAAGTCTTGTGAGGCCCTAAAATAAAAGGATACGAGTCAAATAACTTTAGAGAGGGCCTGCATTAGGATCCACATCCAGGATGCGCATTAACAGAACTTCGGGTCTGAGGTTCTATTGTTTAATCCAACAAGTCCTCACACCTCGTGTGCATCCCTTTAAAATGCCCACACCTGGGCTGCAGAGATGGCACAGTAGTTAAGAGTATTTATTTCTCTAGCAGAGGACCCAGGTTCAATTCCCAGCACCCACATGGAGGCTCACAATCACTCATAACTTCCAGACTCACATGTCGTACTTATTCATACATATAAATGTACTTTTAAAAAGCATTCTATATCAATTACATCCCATCTATTTTGTAACTTGACCTAATTATATAGTAATATAGGACTGATCCAATTTGCATAATTATGTAGTTCATTCTACCAATGCTAGCAGGTCTTCATAGCATCCATCACTGTCTTTTCCATCTATCAGACAACCATGATGGAAGCACCATTTATTTCCTTTTTGAACAGATGAGTTAGATGAGCGAAGAGAGATCATATAACGCATTTGGGATCACAGAGCTGGAGAGCGGTGCATCCAAAGCTCAAACCCTAGAACTCTAATTTAGAGACTGTGCTCCCTAAAAGTCTTCAGTAAACCACTTGACTTGTAAGTGGGCAGGTCAAACATGGGGTTCGTGTGGCCTTGACGGGGCAGAGAAGATGAGCCATTGACATCAGAGAATAATAAACACCTGCTTTCAATAATTAGTGTTTCTGGAGCTGGAGAGATGGAGCAACAGCTCAGAGCCCTGGCTGCTATTCCAGAGGACCTGGATTTGAATCACTGCACACACATGGTGGTTAACAACTGCCAGTAACTCTAGTGCTGGGGAATCTGACCTTTTTCTGACCTCTGCATGCACAGGTCATGCACATGGCACGTAGAGATAGATGCAGGCAGAACACCCATGCATATGAAATAAATATTTTCTTTTTTTTTTTAAGATTTATTTTATTTTATTATATGTAAGTACACTGTAGCTGTCCTCAGACACTCCAGAAGAGGGAGCCAGATCTCGTTACGGATGGTTGTGAGCCACCATGTGGTTGCTGGGATTTGAACTTATCACCTTCGGAAGAGCAGTTGGGTGCTCTTACCCGCTGAGCCATCTCACCAGCCCCGAAATAAATATTTTCAAATGAATATTTCTTAGCCCATTCGCAGAATGATGCAATGCCTGAGAGATCTTCCAAGCGAGGGACTCTGACTTCACAATTAAAAGTGCACTGATAATCCCAGGACTTCCCTGGCTGCTTTGTTAGTAGCTCCTTATCGTACAGCTGCTTTGCTCCTTATTGTACTGCTTGCCCAAAACACTTGCATGTAATTAACATGGAATAAAAAGTGGGTTGGAAAATAAAATAAATAGCCAGGCGAGGTGGCGCACGCCTTTAATCCCAGCACTTGGGAGGCAGAGGCAGGCAGATTTCTGAGTTCGAGGCCAGCCTGGTCTACAGAGTGAGTTCCAGGACAGCCAGGGCTACACAGAGAAACCCTGTCTGAAAAAAAAAATTTAAATAAATAAATAAATAAAAATAAAAGTGCACTGATAAGGCCTCTGAGCTTAAGAACACAGACTCTGCAGGCAACCAGTTCCAGTTCCTAACACCTCCCACCCCCAATCCTCACATGCATCACACACACACACACACACATGTACACACACACAGAGAGAGAGAGAGAGAGAGAGACAGAGAGAGACAGAGAGAGACAGAGAGACATAGACAGGACACTGACAGCCATTGACTAAACAATCACTAGTTGCTCTTGTACTCTGTAGGTCAATTACCATTTACTAAGAAATTACTAAAGACCAGATTGCTAAAGTGCTGTCATAATCACCTAAAATCTTGGCTAAGGAGGTATCACAGTTGTGTGTGTATTTATGGGAACAATAGATACACTCAATATATATAAATACAACTACAATTATAGTAATAATACTTTTTAATATGTATTATGGAAAAGGATTGAGAAACTGTACAAATCCTCCAATAAATGCCCCTGCCTTCTCCTTTAGCTCATGATCATTGGAAAATTACTGTGTTTCACTTACTAAATTGTATGCTGTAGACACCAATTTTGCTTTCATTAAATATATTCCTTTAATGTTTAAACTATTGTGTTGCCTTTGTAACATTTTGACAGTTGCCATGTCAAATAGTTTCCAATGAATTCAACCATTCTCCTTCTTGTTTCTGACCAGTGGCCCCACTTCTGCTTCTGACCTGTGACTGTGGGTCAGGTCCCATTGGAGGAGCAGCGACAGGTGGCTTTATCCCAGTGCCCGATGGTTCGGAAGGTACAATTCATCAATGGGGAATCGAAGGAGCTCAGCCCGAAGACAAGGTGAGTACTGCGTTTGTAAAGTAATCCCTGCAATCATGTAGCAGAAGGTGATTCCTGTAGAAATAGGGGAGAGGAACAGAGGAGTATCAAGGTCCATCTCAGTCCTCAATGGGGAGCTGAGACTCATGGGTGGGAACTTTTGGATATTTGCTTTACAGATATCACATCTCCTAGAAGAATTGTAAAGTTATCACTTACAAGGGACCATACTTCACCTATATTGCTCTGAAATATATGTGTTTATCTTTTAACATAATTTGCAGGAAATCACAAGCATTTGTGTTCCTCCAGTTACAACCAATGGAGCTGATTTTATGGAAAGCTCTGGTGAGTGAAGGTCAAACTTGATTGTGTACTTAGTTGTACTGGGATTTGAACTCAGGGCTTCACGTACACTAAGAAAATGCTCCCTGCTGAGCTACAGACTCGGTTCTTTCTTATGCTTTCTGTTTTTGAGACAAGGCTAACTAATTTCCCCGGTCTCCCTGGTCAGAGCACCTAGCTGAATCAACAAGGTCCAGACCAGTGAGAACCCTTGACTCAAAAAAGATGGACAATGTCCTAAGGAACAGCATCCAGGATTAAATTCTTACTTCTGCATGTACACATGTGCATACATACCCACATGGACATGCATATGCCTATGAACGTGCTCACAAATGTACACACAGATGCATACACAGGAGCTTTAACAACAACAACAAAAAAGTCATAGCATGAACTGTTAGAGATCTCTCTCTTTCTTCCCCTGTCTTTAGAAGTTTGCACAAATACATATGCTGGCGGAACCGTGGTAGAAGGTGCTTCAGGAATGGAAATGACTACCAAGATGGGAGGAGTTACTGGAGCTACTGGAGCACTTGGCCCCTGTTCCTTGGGTCATTCAGGAACAATGAGAACAAGGCATTCCACTGGAGGGACCTTGAAGGACTATGCTGCGCCAATCAACATGACTTTCCTTGGCTCCTATTTCTCTCAGGTAACTGGGAAGCAAATTGTCAGGCTTGGTTATACCATTTATATAGGACACCTGGTTACTTAATGATGTATGTTAGTTTTAAGAATCTTTTTGCTATGCTTTTTAAAATGTAAGGAAATAAAAGCTTCCTTTTGTCAAAATAAATCAGGTAATTTTGGTGGCTGTCAAGATTGAATCACTAGCCGGGCGGGGTGGTGCATGCCTTTAATCCCAGCACGTGGGAGGCAGAGGCAGGCAGATTTCTCAGTTTGAGGCCAGCCTGGTCTACAAAATGAGTTCCAGGACAGCCAGGGCTACACAGAGAAACCCTGTCTTGAAAAGGGAAAAAAAAAAAAAAAAAGATTGAGTCACTAGTTGCAACTCACAAGACAAGCCAACAAAGATTACTTTAACACAAAGTCCCCATGGAGTGAAAACTGTTCTCAATGTGTGGTTGAAAAGCTGTTCCTACCCCAACATAAAGATTAAGCAGCCCAATGATAAATTCCAGGCATCATATACAGTTCCTATGGAGACTGGAATCCGGATAAAATCAAGAACTAAAACATAAATTAGGCTAGACTCTTTGATGGAAGGCAGCCACACCGGCAAATCCCCAAACAAGAATGTTTATTAATGAGTATTCCCTGAAGCCAGACTCAGAAAGACACACATCACGCTTTCTCTACTATGTGGAATCTAGATTTAATTTTATCTATGACCTGAAGGTAGGAGGGGACTGCTCAGAAGGAAGAGGGGAGGGGAGGATGGCAGAGAAGAGAGGAAACACAGGACTGTAATGGGGGGAAAACTATTTCCTGTTTTCTCTCATTTGCAAAAAAACAAACAAAAAAAACCCATTTAACTATATATATTCATATATAGAAAATGAAAGCTAAGGAGGAAATCTAAGGAGAGGAAAGGAGCTAGCAAAAGAGAGACAGGAAAGCAAGAAAGGGCAAGGCCAGTCTAAGTACTAGCAAAGATCAAGGGTATATATGTGAATGAAAATGTCATAAACTCTTTCTATTGGGCACTAGCTAAAAAACATACTAACAATAAAAAATAAATAAATGAAAACATTTTAGTTATCCAGGAGGAAAAAATAACCAAACAGATATAAAGAAGAACGGTTTCATCACTTGTGTGGAGTAGCCAATGTAGGTGTTCTTACTCCAGCCTTGGGTTTTATGAACAGGATCTGATGGGCTTTATAAGGTCCCTTTCTCCTTCTTCGTCTTTAGAAATCACTTGCCTATGCCCAGGAAGAGGATGAGCGTGAAGTGAACGACTGCTTGCTGATCTACGATGATGAAGGCGAGGATACTGCCCATTCCCCCAGCCTCAGCTCCTGCAGCTTTTTTGCCGATGACCTAGATGACAACTTCTTGGACTCCCTTGGCCCCAAATTTAAAAAGCTTGCAGAGATCTGTCTTGGTATTGATGACGAAGCCAAGCAAGCAAAGTCAGGCTCTAAAGACAGTGGTTCTGGGGCTGACACCTGCGCTCGCTCTATGGAAGTCTCTCAGGCAGGTTCTAACAGGTGCCAGACGTTGCCTGGCAGTCTGGAAGTCACCCAAACAGGTTCTAAAATATGCCACACGTTGTCAAGCAACCAAGAAACTTCTGTTTTGTCCACTTCTGGGTCTTTCCACCCTGCTGTGGCCATCCCTGACCCTCTACAGCTTGGTAACTACTTGCTCACAGAAACTTACTCAACTTCAGGTACAACCTTTGTACAACCCACCACTGTCACCTTTGACCCACATGTCTCACAAAATGTCACTGTAACAGAAAGGGTCATTTGCCCCCTTCCTAGTGCCTCCAGCAGCATAGTGGCTCCCACAGAACTTCGAGGCTCATACAGTATGCTCTATACAAAAGAAACCTGTTCCCGTCTATGACCAAAGCAAACTGGAAAAACGTACCAGGCAAATTTGGATGTGTGTACCTACATATCTTTTTAAAATCCAGCAATGCTAGCACTGTTGGACTAATTTGGCTCTTAGTGCATAATCTCTGATCATAAGTATAATTCAAATTTTCTGACTCTTATATGAAAGCTGGGTATGTTGTCATTTCTAATTATCTGATTTTTTTTTCAAGCAGAGTAAGCCTGTATATATATATTTTTTAATTATCTAAAATGTTAGACAGGGATATTTCCCAAGCATCTTCATATTTCTACATTATCAACACCAAAGGGAGATGCTACTGCCTTAAAATGCAGTGTGGGTTAGTAGATTGGCTGCCTTCTTAGAGTTCACATTTCTGTTTCTACCACCCATTCTGGGGTCATTAATAAGGATATGATAGTATTATTAATAACAGTGGGAATCTGAGGTGCTCAATGTAGCTTACAGGGCAACTTGGAATAAAGGCATTAAATGCAGCTGGGGATTTGGGGTTTGGGGATTTTTGTTTTCTTTTGTTTTGTTTTGTTTTGTTTTGTTTTGTTTTCTCTTCTTGGAGATGGAACTCAAAGCATATCTTTTGCTCAAGTCCAGGGCTGTGAGTGAACCTCTTTAATTTGCCATATCTATATGCTTTGTATCTTCAAAATAAGACAATTTTGAAATACAAATATCATAGAACATGTAAGAAAATGTAGTATGATGTAAATAATACGTTGTGTGTACTTTGATCTAACCCAAGAAAAATACAATGAACTTCCTCATTGACACTCCTCGGAAACTAATCCTGTGTCAGTCTTTAACAAAGAAATCCTTATTTTGTAAGTGCCAGGGAGTGGAAATGACTCAAAAGATGTGCAGTGATGTTCGTAATGTTAACCACATCTAACAGGATTTGTGGGAATAGATAGCATGCCTTCTCTTCTAAGCAAAAAGGTCTGTGGCCTAAAATAACATGGAGAGAAGTGTGTGAATGTATATCATTTTAGGAGAAGGATGAAGTAAGTTTCAAGTGAAAAAAGGAATTGTTCAGCTGTAGCAACTTAATGCTGTGTGTTATAAAGATGGTGTGTGGATAGACCAACCTGTGGAACAGAGGTCATCAGACTTCCTCGTGCTGCGACCCGTTAATACAGTTCCTTTTGCTGTCGTTACCCCAACCATAGAGATCATATGGATTATTATGTAAATATCTGATATGCAGGATACTTGATATGCAACCCCTGTAAAAGGGTCATTGGACTCCCCTCAAAGGAGTCTCCACCCACAGGTTGGGAAGCATGGTTTAAACCATATCACATGAAAGTCACCCTACAGGAATGCAGTTCTAGTCATTTCCGGTTATTCATGACCCCACCCTTCAGCCCATAGAGAATATCCTACCTCACCTGCTTCTGGACATTATTGTCTTATCCCAATCTCTCCATGGCTGTTGTCCAGCTCAATTATTTCTAATAGAATAAGTAGGCCTTTTAATGTTTCTTTCTGGAGGGTTTTGTTTTTGTTGTTGATATTGGTGTTTGTTGGTTGGGTAGCTGGTTGGTTTTATTTTGACTTTTTGAGACAGGGTCTTGCTGCAGCTAAGGCTGTCCTGGAACCTGCTATGTCGTATTATACTAATCCTTGAAGTTGTGATTCTCCTGATAGTCTCCTGAATGCTAAGTTTATAGTCATAAGAGACCACATACACTAAATTTCCTTTTATAATAAAAGTTTTAAATTTTTTTGTAAACACTGAGTATTAATCAATTATGTTTTAACTCTAAAAGTAAATACTGTATAAAGATACTGAGATGGAAGCAAACACCTAATGACATTGGACACATAAAAGCAGATATAAAGTATCTAAAGATAGGCGGATGCAAACACCTAATGCCCCTAGGCCTTCTAGCTGTCCCTTTGCTAGTATGGCAACTACCTGGATGGTATATATTAGTAAAACCTTGCCAGGCAGCTTAAGCAGTAATGTTTCCAAGACAAGGCTTTCCTATACTGGAGTAAGAGGGGTCCAGCCTGTGGTGCAGCCTGCCCTTTGCTTCTGCACAGCAATGTGCTCTGTCCCAGAGCTCAGACACTGCTCTGAGCTTCTGTAGTGAGTTGCTTTGGTACTGCCATATACTCAAATGCTAAATACTGGCCCCCAAGATCTGGTTGTCCCCCAACAATGAGCAGATCCTCACATATACCAAGTGATGCTATGCAAACCTTGTTCCCCAATATAAAGCTACTAGTTAAATAAAACTAGCAAGAGCCAATTACTGGAGAGAATAGAGAGAGGTGGAGTTTGAGTTACCAGGCTGCGGGTCACAGGTGGGCACCATGAGAAGAAGGAGCAGGAAGAAGGGAGTAAGAAGGAAGACAGGAGAAAAGAGGGTCTCTAGGAGTTGTGATGTGCCAACAGCACATGCCCGAGTAATAGGCCTCCCTAGGATGCCAGACTGCTGGAGCAGAAGTAACCCAAAGAGGGTATTTGGGGAGCACAGTTGAGCTAATAAGTAGACTGGCATTTAGAGTTTAGATTAGTGGCAATCCCTCAGTAATTGTGCAGAGCCTAATAAATAAATATCATAGTTTGAGTCTCATTCATTTAAAGTTAGGCAGAGTAAGCTTAATAGTTATTCATATAGATGCTTCTGCTTTTTCATGAGTGTTAGATTAACAGTAAGAACAAGCCTTATTCAATGTGCAAAGGCAGTCTCAGGTTTCCCAAAGCATTTTAACTTTAGCTCCTAAAGCTCATCTTAACAAATAGAAATTTGGAGCCAGGCACGGCAGCAAACATGGTAACCATAGCACTTGGTAGATAGAAGCAAGAGGGTCAGAAGTTCAAAGTCATCCTCAGCCACACACCTAGCCTGGCTACATGAGACCTTGTCTCAAAAGAAGTTAAAAAAAAAAAAAAAAAAACCTTCAAAACTAGAGATTTGGCTGCATTATTAAAAGGCAGACAAAACCATGTCACAGTGGTAAAGCTTATATACATAAAAATCTAAATGTGTTTTTAAGTTTGAAAACGTATTGATCTTTGGAGCGACCTAGAAGTTCTCTTTGTAACAATGTATCTGTATTTTTTATTAAAAATAAAAATTGTTTTAAGTAGAAAATTTAAGTGTCCTTTGACTTTATATTTTAACCACATTTTAAACAGCACATATTAAAACATGTGACAGAGCTGTGTCAGGGATGAGTGAGTTAAAGTGCTTGCAGACACTCTTGACCACCTGAGCTGGACCCGTGAGACCTACATGGTGGAATGAGAGAACCAACATCCAAAGGCTTTCTCTGGTCTCTACATGCACACTATGGCACAAGCATGCCCCCATAATTTTGGGAGACAGACAGACAGACAGACAGACAGACAGACAGACAGAGCAAGCAAATAGTGTAACAACTGTTGTAATGAAATTGTCAATAAACATTAACCACTGTGAAAGTGATACTCTCCATAAAGGTTATTAAGAACTGTGCTGTAAAAGTGTATATGATTTGGGGCTGGTGAGATGGCTTAGTGGTTAAAAGCACTGACTGCTCTTCTGGAGGTCATGAGTTCAATTCCCAGCAACCACATGGTGGCTCACAACCACCAGTAATGAGAAATAAATGAAAAACCATTGGGCTGGAGCAAGTGGGGCCAGAGCAAGCGGGGCCAGAGCAAGAGGGAGACAAGAAGGGAGGGTGAATCTTTTAACAGTATGTCACTTTTTGTTTCAAGACAGTTCCTCATTCTCCCAAGCAACGAGGAAGCATGTAGGTGTTCAGGATTGCATTGGGTGGATGTGATACCCAACGAATTCAAAGCAGCAAGATGTTAGAAACTGGATGTTTTTAATCACCCACAGTGTATTTGGAAGACAAGAGTAACCTCACAGGCAAAAGTCCAAGCTGTTATGATTACATGGAAAGAGAAGCTGGTGTAAAGAGGTGACAATGTTCATGTGCTGTGACAGAAATCTGTAACTGTGACACAGCTGAGAACGTCTACCTTCATGGTGGCTTTGTCACTAAATAAATGCTATGCTATTATGTCTCCTTCTAAGAGGTGCCAACACATTGGCTCTTGCTTCTGGATGGATCTTGCCTTTCTCCTTTGTAAATCGGGACAGTGGGGTTTAGATGAAGATAATGGAGAGGGGAAAAAATAGGATAAAGATGAGTGTGAGGTGAAGACTCTTGAAGAATGATGAATGACTTACCCTGAACATTCAGAATCAATGCCAGAAGACTGAAAGTCACTTACTATTACTAGATTCTATTCATAGAAAGTCCAAGACATAAAAATGACAAATTTGAAGATGGAGAGATGGATCAGCTGATAAATCCTTGTTATACTTTCTCCCCCAAACATTTAGTCTCCAAAGCCTGCATATTAACTGGAGCCAGTGAAGAGACTGGTGCAGTCAGGTCCCTGGATTCGGTGGCCAACAGCTTACCCTTATCAGTGAGCTCTAGGCAAATGCACAGATCCTGAGTGTGGATGCAGCTGAGAAACTACATCTGCATTTGACTTCTAGCCTCCACACACATGTGCACACTTGTGCATGTAACCCTTGACAGTACTGCATACACACACAAAGAGAGAGGGCAAAGTCAGAGTGTGACTGGCACATGTGGGACTGTCTAGCTTCACAGAGTGTGACAAGCAATTGTGCTTCATGGACATTAACAGTTAGGAAACAAAGAGAAGAAGATTCCTTACCACTGGTCAGTCTGGGTTGGGTTGGGTTGGGTTGGGTTGGATTGGTTTGATTTGGTTTGGTTTGGTTTGGTTTGGTTTGGTTTGGTTTGGTTTGGTTGCTTCACATCTTCTGCCTGGTCTACAAAAAGGAATTCCAAATCAGAAATTACATGGTTTAGCAATTACTCAGGAACACAGTCTGAGATGCTTTTATGGAAGAGGGACAACCAATAAGTAAAGAAAACGGACAGTCATTTAAATTCCAGGTGCCAGAATCCACAGAGCTCCTTCCACAAATCCAAGGCTCCTGCTGCTTTGCCTGGTCCACAGTGAGCTGCGATCTGTCCATAGCCAATATGGTAGCCATGCTCAGGTTTGTCTCTTTCCTTCTCTTGAAACATTCTGCTATAAATATAAAACAAAGAAATACAGATATAGTGATGATATGAATTAAAATCAAGACAACAGCATTGGGAGAAATGTGCCAATGCTGTAGTCACCAAGACAGGATCTGATGATACTGCTGAGAGTTACCTGTGACTGCAGGAGCCCCATATTCTAATTAACGTCTTCGAGTGAACCTTGGACTGTAGTTACAGGTAAAGAGACTTGGAAAAGCTCTCTCTCCCAGGTTACACAACAAAGTAGAACAAATATAAAAGTATATCTAAAGTATCTTTCCTCTAGTAACTACTCCAAATATGCTCATCACTGTCCAGTCTAAGACTTGAGCAACACATGAAAAATGTAAAAGAGTGTAGAGAAAATAATGACCATAGTAAGAAGGATTAGAAATATACGCATACAATCTAGAGATTATAGTATCTGGGACTGCTAGCCCAACTCGGTATAATCATAACTACTCCAGATGTTGAAGCAGGGTGACTACAAGTTCAAAATCAGCCTGAACAACTTAGTGAGAGCCTGTCTCAAAGTAAGTACTAAAACTGTCTGAGGGTATATCTCAGTGATATTGTAGTGGCTTCTCCTGGAAAAGGCCCCAGGGTCAATTGCAATTACTAAAATAAACAAAACAAAAAATGTTTTAAAAGTGTGAGCCATAATGGCTCACATCATAACCCCTGCACTCAGAAGACTGAGGCCAAAGAATAGGCATGATTGTTGAAGCCAGTCTGGGCTATATATAACAAAACCATATATTAAACACACACACATGTATAATATAACATAACCACAGATATACAAATAAATATACAGATGGATGATAGCTTGATAGATGATAGACAGACAGGAAGGCAGACAAACACACACAAAGACACACACAGAGAGACAGCAGACAGATGATACAAAAATAATAGAGGATAGATTATTGATAAATAAATGATGGATGTATGGGTGGATAGATAAATTAATAGAAAGTAGATAAATAGGCAGTGAGACAGGGCAGATAGGGGCTTTTGAAGTGCAGAACCAAGTCTTTAAGCTAAACTTAGTCAGAGCCCCTGTTGATAGATGCCATAAGCACCAAAACAAGCTACTTGGAAGTCACAGACTCTTTTCCAGTAAACCTTTCAGAGTCATTTAGATAACCAGTGACAAAGCACATGAGAGAGTTTGAGTGTAATGTGCTCTGTGTAAAGACGATAGCGTCAAAAGAGTCCTCTCAATCTAAGTCCATTGTGTGAAACTGTCCACGGCCCATGAGAAATGGCACATTTAACAATTGGATCTGCCTTACTCCTTAAAGTCACCTCCATTTTACTTTTATTCCAGCCAAATATTCTCACCATATTCTCAGTCTTACAGCTCACAAAACTATGACCTTTATGGTACACTGGATTCATCATTACTAACGCAGTAAACATGAACTGTATGTTTACATACACAGTAAACATGAATTGTATGTTTACACGCACAGTGTATGAATACACTGTGCATATAAGGTTTGGTCTCCTGCCAACCTGATTGGATTTAGAATCACCAAGTAAATGTATCTGTGGGTGTTTCCAGAAAGTTTCAACTGAGAAAGGAAAATACATCCCAAATAGGTAGCATCCTCTCATGGGCTAAGACCCCAACTGAGGCAAATGAAGAAGAGTGAGATAAGGACCGCACGCATCTCTCCTGGACTTCTGACTAAAGATGCGATGTGCACAGCCACTTCAAGATCCTGCTGCTAGGATTTGCCATGGTGATCACTGTACTTTCAAACTGTTGGGGGGAAATGTGCCCTTCCTTCCTTAATTTGCTGTTGTCAAGACCTTTGTCACAGCAGTGAGAAAAGGAACTGATGGAAACAGAGTATCAAATAATAACATGAACAAAACATCAACAGGCATCTACAGAAGCCTCAAGCACTTATCAAAGAGGACTTCCAAACATCTAAATCATAAAGTCCTAAAGAAGCAAAACAAAATTATATTTACTTAAATGGCATGATGACATGGTTTCCAGTCCTGTTTCTAAGCTAAAACTGAAAAGACACAAAATACAAGAGAGGGGTAAAAAAAAAAGTATAAGATTGACTTCTGTCATATTGTCTCATGTTAACTGACTTGTACTGAAGTATGATTCATGTGACCCAACCTCCAAGGCAAACACAGGCTTATACACACAAAAACACATGCATGCACACACATACATGCATGACCCTGCCTCAAATAACCTTATATCCTTGAGTAGCTGAAACAAGTCTTTTCACTGTCAAATCGATGGGCCTGACAGTAATGTTCAGCATGTACCCACTGTTTCTAAACTCAAGGAGTCTGCTTTCTAGTTTTGATAATGAAAAATAAGAATGATCTAGATTTTTCTACATAACTCCATTTAGATAGCTATAACCAAGAGTCTGTGTTTGACCGGATTTTATGCTTAACAAATAAGACATTTCCTCAGTCCCTTTAAAAAATTATCAATTTCAATGTATCAGGTTCTACAATACATTCTTCTTTGCATCTTTCTTCTTCCTCTTCTTCTCCTTGACAACTTCTATAAACTCTTCCAGATTTTTCCTCAGAAGCTACTTCATGATGATGAGGTAACATCTAAGTTATTTTTAAGATTTTATTTTCATTTTAATTATGTATCTGTGTGTGTATACATGAACATGAGTGCTGTGCCACCAGAAGCCAGAAGAGGGTGGCCAGTTCCCTGGAGCTAGGGTTACAGGTAGTCATGAGCTCCCTGTTGCAGGTGCTGGGAACTAAACAGGAGTCCTCTACAGGAGGAGCAAGTGCTTCAAAACACAGCGATTTTTATGGCCCCTAAGTTGACTTTAAAAACAAAACAAATAAACAAAAATCCTTGCAGTTCTTTGTAGGTAGGCAAGCTTTGATCCCAGAGACTGTGCTCTTTTGTGCTGGTCTTTGAGCAGTCTCTCCATGAAGCAAACAATAATTATGTTGCCAAGGTAAGAGCAGACCTTGTCAGCCAAAGCTCTCCCAGGGCTTCCCCAACACGCCAAAGCCTGCAATGACCATCTTTGCCAATAGCCAGAGACTATCTCTCCACTGTAAAAAGCAAGCCTGGAGACATAAGTTTAGGAGACAGTGAGTTGCTAAGCAAAGAAAACGCACTAAATTTTTTCAGAAAGTCAAATTGCTATGGAAAGAAAAGAAAACTCTGAAATCTTATCTCACCTGCTAATCAATCAGAAATAACACTGTTTTAATGATTAACAAAAAAGTTTCATTCTGTTTCTGTCCGTGTGTGTTCTGAGTTTCTCATTAACAATGGTTTAGACTCCAGAACAAACAACTAGCATCCAAAAGTCACAACAAGATATTTAACGTCTGTGGATAGATATACAATAGATATGGGGTATAGTAAGTACTTAGAAAATATTGTGTTTGCATATCAAATCTTTTAAATAAACTCTAAGTTAGCCATGTAGACTGCCTACCCTACAGATCTCAAACCACTGATCCATACACCAGCCTTTGGTTTGGTTGGTTATTTTTTGTTTTTCAAGACAGGGTTTCTCTGTGTAGCCATGGCTGTCCTGGAACTCAATCTGTAGATCAGGCTGGCCTCGATGTCATGGAGATCCACCTGCCTCTGCTGCCCAAGTGCTGGTATTTAAGTCAAGTGCCACCATCATCACTTGGCCACAGATTGTGTGTGTGTGTGTGTGTGTGTGTGTGTGTGTGTGTGTGTGTGTGTGTTTTCAAAATAATTCTGGGGAACAACTTGCTGGTGGGTCAATGGTTGATTTAAGAACTGGTTATCCTCAGATACATATTGACTTTGAGGCCAATCTGAGCTACAAAAGACCCTGCCTCAAAATAAAATCCTATGCTGGGAGTGATGGCTACACTTTTGATGCCAGCACCCAGGAGGCAGAGACAGGTGATCTCAATGAGTTGGAGACAAGCCTGGTCTATGTAGTCTACATAGTGAGTTTCAGTACAACCAAAGCTATATAATAGAGAGAGTATTTCAACATTCAAAAAACAAATAAATCATATACTTGACATCTATCCATATAGGATCACCTTTATGTAAATAAGTACCTGGAACTTGGCTCTCACATTCTGATCAGTTGGCTGAATGCTGCCAGGGCCTGGGCCATAAAGGCAGCAGACTTCACTATTGGAAAAAAAATGAGTCATTTTTGCTGTCTTACCCAAATTCTAAAGTGAAATCCCAGGGTGTGTATTCTAGGGCAACTATTGTCTTCTGTTGCACACCCTTATTTTGTTCTCAAGACAGCATCTTTTGAAAAAATCTGAGACAGGCTGATTGTCTCACAACGCTAATCAATGGAAATTCACCTCGTTGCTCTTAGCGACCACAGAGAAGTCCTTCACAAACAGCCTCAAGTGGATTTCAGTCTGTTCAACTCCAAGGCTTCCCTGGAGTACTGCTCTACCTAACCTGATCACTTGACATCAATTAATTTAGATGACAGTTCTAATCCCAATGTTAAGAAGTAAAAAACAATGGCAGACTTTTTTCCTCCTACATTGCCATTGGAAAATTAATCACAAGCGGGGTTTGCTGAAGGGCTTACGTTTATTGTGACTGAATTTGCAAGCAACTGCTGGGACTCACTCCAAAAGTCTGCCATCACTTAGATAATGCTCCAGCAGAAGTTAGGAGAGACAGTGGGGTGTGGGGGTTTGAAAATTACGCAGAAAATTAACTGACAATTACTCAGCTAAATGACTCTTTGAATTTCAGGGTATACAGTCATGTTTGGAGTAAACATTACATTTTGTGTTGAAAAATAACCACAATATCCTCACACGAGCTAGTAAGCATCATTGTGATGGTTAAGTGTCAGTCACTGAAAGCAAACTATCTCGTTTATTTCTTTTGTATCATGAAACTTTTTTAGAAAAGTTTCATGTATCCCAGGCTAGCCTAGGACTTGCTATGTAGTCAAGGATGACCTTGAACTTCTGATCCTCCTGATTCTATCACTGAAGTGCAGGGCAAGACACAGGGTTTGTGTGGATCTGGAAATCAAACTTGAGGCCCTGTGCATGTTAAGCAAATGGTCTCCAACCGAGCTACATCCACTAGCCCTGAATCAAATTTTTCTTTCGCTGGTTGCTTTACATTTCAACATATTTCCTTTTAATAAAAATCTCTACCTTGAGAAAGAAGTAGAGGCAATGAAAACCAAACTAGCTCACAAAAATAAAGCCATAACAGTGCAAATGAAACATGTTTATAAACAATCTTTTGAAATGCTGGACTGGTTCTAATGTTTTCCTTAACGGTACATGAAAGGCTGACTCTGCGGTCCCATTCCCTGTTTATTACAGAAGGGGACTTGACTACATTACTACTTTCCTGCTCTGATATTTTCAAAATTTTTGCTACAAAAGTAGACTTACTGAGTGGGGATAATTTGCCATTTACAATCTCTATCTGGAGTCAAGAATATCACTTCCTTCAGAACAGCTCATGCATATGACCTCCATAGCAATGGTTTCTACTGTCTTCTCTGTAGAAACCCAAGTTCTTGCTCTCCCAAAGACAAACTCACACAGAGGCTCCTCTCATGTTTCCTGGTGGAATCCACCTCCTATCTCTACCCAATATCCAAGCCAATGACATTTTTGTTTTCAGCGCCTAGACTCAAACCTGAAGCTGCACTCCAGAAATCTTAGCAAAGTCAGCCACTCACCAACTTCTGAACTTGGGTGTCAGAAAATCATTATATCAACTCAGATGGCATTAAAATTATTTACTAATCATTCATATTTACATACTTCTAAACTGTCTTTAAAGTGGATTACAATAAGCATTTTCTTTAAATCCTTGGATGGATTACTTTTGCAATTCTGCATGTCTGCTGTGTTGTTTTGGTTTCTTGTTTTTCTTCTTTATTTTTCGAGGTTGTTGATTGCTTGTTGATTCATGTTTTGTTATATTCATTTGTGAGAAGTAAATGAAATAGCCAAGAAATGACTTTTCTGTCCTCTGTGGTTTCTTTCTGTTTCTACGGGCCCATTAGTCACCTTCGGTCAGTGTGGTTTCTGTTTTGTGCTTTCTGTAAACACTGCAGTTGGCTTCCCATGACCCCCTGCACACCCTGTCACTTCACAGATGGATTCCAGGCTCCTGTCAGCAGCCAAGGACAGCCTCCTCCCTCCCGTCTCATTCCTGACCATGGCTGGGACCTTTATCTTTCTAAGAATTCCCATAAACGATCGCAGCAGGACAAGGTGAAAGACGCAAATTCCCCAAGAGTGGGTAAAATTCCCAAGAGTGAATTCCTGTAAATGAATCTTCTGCATGGCCCCAGAGGGAAGGGGGGTTTTCCAGTTTGTTTCCAGTTTCCTCACTCTGTCCTCCTGGGTATTGGTGACCATTCTCTTTACTGTGAAAAATATCTGACAGAAGCAGCTTAAGGGACCCTTTGTTTTGGCTCACAGCCTAAGAGCGTGGTCTCTCACGGCGGGAAAGGCACTGCAGCAGGTATGGAAGTGAGACAGCTGGCCAGACTGCATCCCCAGGCGGGAAGCAGAGAGGTGAAGGTCCGTGTCGCTTTCTTTCTCTCTACCATTCAGTTCCGGACCCCAGCCTGTGGACCGGTGCTGCCTACACATTCAGGATGAGGCTTTCCTCCTCAGTGAAATCTTTCTGGAAACACTAGAATGCACACTCAGGGGTGTGTTTCCACGGTGATACTAAGTCCTGTTAAGTGGGCAATGCCGATTAACTGTCACACTAAGGTGGACACAGAGGTGCTTTCTGGTGGCCTCTAAGCTTTCCAGTATCATAGCCATCTTTGAAAAAATGGGGACATCAGAGAATTTTGACAAAGTGAACTAGGTTCAACCACAAGCCCTCCCTTATCACACATACACACACACACACACACACACACACACACACACACACACACACGCACCTTCCACACATTTACCTAATATTTACTGAATGAGTTGGCCTATTTTTTTTTATTAAATTGGTTATTTTTCATTTTCGTGGATGCATACAGTGGCTCTCCTCACTCCCGAGCCCTCCCCTGCACAGTCTCCCTCCCACTACTGGGAACCTCCTTTCCTCTCTACAAGTCCCTTTGCCATACAGTTTGTTAAGATATGATGACCAAGGAGAAATATGACGCAGGCACCATGAGGAGGAGCAGTGACAACTGTCAAGCCATGGGTCAGGGAAGGATTTCATGGAGAAGAGAAAGTGTGAGAACAAAGAAGTCAAGAATAAAGAAACAAGCTTTGAACAGAATTGTGCAAAGAACACTGGGACACTGAGAACGAATGCTCCGAGGTGGGGCTGGGGGCCATATTTGTGGTGGCAGAGCCAAAGGCAGATCATGGACAATGGATCAACATGACATAAAGCTTCCACCACACTCAGTGGATGTCAAGGGAGCCGTCAGCCAAATGTTTTCCGGTATGACTCAGTGGGAGGCAGTGCCAGACTAGGAGGGCACCAACACCTTGCTGGGCTTTCCCAGGCCTTTTCTGTATACACCTCCAAACAGCATGGTCACATTTTGATCACGATGGAAACTCTACTCTGACCCTAGACTCTGCCTCCTTCCCCACTCTCACACTGCTCAAATCCCTCTTTGCCTTTTTTTTTTCACCTTTTTTTATTTCTTCTCTACTTCATGACCAACAATTTCCTTAAACCATCTAGGCTCAGGGACTCTGTACCCACAGTTATGGGTCCTAGGCAGTGCAGTGACTCACACAGAAGAACATGTAGGTAATTGTCCAGCAAGACACTGACTCATCGTGGTAGGCTGTATCACTCTCCTCAAATATTGGTGTCTTCAACGGTGCTCAGGGCTGTGCCAGCCTCCAGGGTCAGGGACTATGTATCAGTACTGCACTGCTCCAAGTGCATGCACCCCGCTGGCTTTACCACTCTGTGACGATAACTCAGAAAGGCAACAGGACTTGCCCAGCTTGCCATCACAGGCTAGTCCCTTAACCTATCAATGTTTTCTTCTCCCTCCCTAACATGCATTTGGCTGTTGTCCAACAAACTAGAGAATCCAGACACTTCAGGATCCAGCTATCATGTCTGACACTCATACCTCCAGTGCACAGGACATGGCTCCCTCACCAGAACTGAGGGGAAGGGCGGTTCTGTCTAATTTCTCTACCTTCAGGGTGATGAACTCTGTTCTCAGTTGGCTCCTGGACTCTTCCAGCTTCACCCTACCCCTCCCCTCCCAGCCACACTCAGTTCCATATATATTCTGGATACTTAAATCTCTTAACCATCAGCCAGGGTTCTCCACAACCTGACTCACACCTGCTATCTCTGTTTGGTTGGAGAGTTACTAAGGAAACACACATACACAAATCACATGAATGTGCATGTGAATGTATTCTCTCTCTTTCTCTCTCTCTCTCTCTCTCTCTCTCTCTCTCACACACACACACACACACACACACACACACACACACACACACACGAAACACGCATCACAGACCAGCATTTTCTGACTATCTATCGATTCATTCACAATGAATATTCAAAACATTTTCCTCCATAATACTCATTTTTCATTTATAATTAATTCCTTCTGGTATGTAGGTTTGGTCCAACAAAAGTTTATTGATCATCCAGTATGAACCTGAGACTAGGACTGAGCCCACCATCAATATCAAATGGTCCTTACATGTATGGAACTTACATTCTTCAGACAGAGCAATGGGTACAGCAGTTGACCTGGATGAAATACTTATAAATCACAGTGCTTGCTACTACACACGGGGCATGTGATTCCTTGTGATTACAACCGCAGAGAACATGGAAAGACCTGAAAATGGGAGCTTGAGGATGATACCTTGGATCTGGCTTGGGTAGCCAAGTGACAAGGCCACCATTCACTATGGCATTCATGTGACATGTGAAGAATGAGCACACTTGCTCTAGAGAGGTGGCAACATGACAGAGACATCCTTGCCTGTCAGTAAACTGTGGGTGGGGAGCTCAGAAGTGTGAGATGAACCCCTGGGAACTGGAATTTACAATGGCTGTGACCTAGCATGCAGGTGCCAGGAAACAGACATGGGTCCTCTTCAGGAACCAGAAGCAATCGTAGCCACTGGCCATTTCTCCAACCCAGCTCTGATATATTTGAATTCCATTATTTGAACAAAATGTTTTGAACTAATGAGTTATAGGCATCTAAAGAAAAAAATGTGTGTATCCCAATCTTAAACTACTTTAGGTGGGGAGCCTGGAACTTAAAATGTTCGCATCTTATCAACATTTCCATTTATCACAAAATGATTTTTACTGCTTGATTGGCTATGACCACATTTGGTTCTATATGAAGAGATTTATTAAATAAATTTAACCTCTTCCAAGAATTAAGAAATCAGAGACAAAGGAGGCAAAAAGGAATTATCTGATTCTCAGAAAGTCCCTTCAACTGATCCCTATGATTAGAGTTGGTAAAGAGGAAATTATTTATAAAAGGATGAAACTGGATGTCATCATGTGGTGCAGGTACTGACTGACACCTTTGCTCAAGTCCTGGGACAGACACCCTTACAGAAGGAATACTGCCTGAAGCTGACTTTGACAGTCCCCCAAGGCTGGTGAATAATTCAACAGAAATAAAATCTTATTAGCTCTTTCTTATGCTGGAAGCTACAATTATCTTCATTACGAAACAGCACCTGCAGTCTCGATAATTCAGTATAAATATGTGTCTTCAGGGCTCAAAGGCGAGAGCACTCTTTTAGGTAGAGTGTAGAGAAAGCTTCCTGGGAAGGTTTGCAAACACACTCTGGTAAATCCTGCTGTCTTGAACTAGGAGATCTTCCAGCATTGCGAGGAATGGGAACTCTCAACAGGTTATGCTAGCACCCACACCTGGTTGAAGGGGAAGGAGTGAAAACTAAGAGACAGTCTTCCCTCTGCATTAGCTGTGGGAGTGAGCAGAGTGTGTGAGCAGCACAGGGGTAGCCAAGCCTAGTCCCCAACGTATTTTACCAACCAGTCGCCATGTAAAAAACAGAAAGATTGCCAGTAACTAAACTCCAAACAAGAGGATATGCTTCTGAGCTCAAAGCGAGCCTTAGCAGAGGCAGGAAGAAAGGGCTAACAATATCAGAGATGATGATGGTACTGAATTAGAAAAATGTGTCAGCTTGAAATGGAGGCACAACTCAGCTACTTGAGCTAAATTTAGTGACAAATTGGTCTTGCCTGTTTCCTGTAAGGCCTCTGTAGCACAGAGGGTCTTCTACTACTGTAATATCAACCAGAAATAAGCAGACATGTTAACAGGATGTAAAAATTAAAACTTGAAAGACCACCCCCCCCCATTAGCTAACGATTATGGCAAAGACCTTTCTTTAAATGGTATAATGTGTTCATTCCAAATATACTTGTGCAGATAACTAATATGAATACATTCATATATGTAAAATGTTGCCTGTTTTCCATAGCACTTTTCTTTTTACATGCAACAGAGAATTTTTCTAACTTGGGCTGACTCCAGAGTCTGGACACCCACATTCAGTGTCTGCTTTTCAAGAGTCCCTTTAACCAGGTCTGGTAGCACATCTGTAATCACAGAACTAGGAAAGGAGATGAAGCAGGAGGATCTCAAGACTAAGCTCAGCCTGGGTTACTAAGTGAGACTATGTGTAAATAACAACAATAACAACAACAACAACAACAGAGTTCAATTTAACGTTTACTCACCCATGCAAAAATATTGTTTTAATTTCAACAACTATCACTGAGTCCTTAAGTGCTGGTCACTGCAGAATTCATATAGATTTTCTAATTTTATTCGTACAGGACTCCAGTGTTGGGACGTCTCTAACCTCTGATCTCTGACAGATCAAGGACCTGTCTTCTCTTTGCCCTGCTGTGAGTCTTCTACTGTCTCCTCGCTGAGCCAGAAAAGTTGCAAACCTGCTGAAAGGGGCAACAAAAGAGACACTACTGAAGCCTCACTCTCAACAGCAGGCCTCACGCCGCTTGGCCGGCGTGTCTCCAGGTCCTCACCTGCGCTCATTCCCACAACTCCAGGCCTTTATCACCTCAGCCTTGCGATCGCGGGCTCCATGAGTCCCGCTCCTTAGTTCTTGGGGTCTATACAGTGACTAGAGGCTCTCCAACCGAGGTGATCCCAGAGGAGGAAGGGACACGACGGGGAGGGGCCAGCCACCCAAGGTCCCCTGCGGGGGACGTCACCAGCCCCAGGTGCGGAGGGCGGGAACTGCCTCGTACCTCCCCGCGGAGAGAGCGCATTCCCCTCCTCCATCTAGGCTGTGGCCGAGCCCACGGCTACCCTTTCCGACCCGGCCACACCTGGAACCGCACCCCGGGTCGGGCAGAGGCAGAGAAGGGCGGCCCCGGGAGGGACCTGCCCAGGAGGATCTGCGGGGCGCCGACGAGGCCCGGAGGCGAGGGCGCGGCGGATCGAAGCGATGGCGCGGAGCCCGGGTGGCCGGTGCGCCCTGCTGCTGGTGGTGCAGCTGCTGGCGGTGGTAAGTGCAGTGACCCCCGCGCCCCAGACTTGTAGGCGCTGCTGTCCCCGTGGTGTGACAGCGAAGGGCCCAACCTGCGGCTGGCGAGCAGGGTGGGCAGAATCGGCGCGCACTCTCTATCACTCTCTCCCCATGCCGGTCACACTCAGGTCCCAGTGACCTTTCCTAACTGGAATCTATGGGTGCGGTGAGCCCTGGGGCAGGGGCCCGAGGCTTTGTTTGGAGCCTTCTGAGAAATATGGAGGCAGTGGGAAGCCCCACGCGCACCCTCTTGCAAGCTGGCTAAAGTTCTTGCAGCCTCCAGCTCCTGTAGCTACCGGTAGTCAGTGAACCGGGAAACCAGGAAGAACCTGGTTCCTAGAGTGAATAATGACAACTAAAAAACGCCTACTCTAAAAGTATGGTCTACAGAGCTTAAAGTTCTGCTTTTAAGGTGCTTTGGTTACCCTCCTGAGCTATTTGTACTCTCCAGTATTGAAATTAACGTATGTAAAAGTGTTTACAATTTAGAAGGGAAATCGAAGCCACCATCACCAAAGGAATGGCCTATTTAAAAGGGTTTCCACAATAGAGGCAAGGTTCAGACCCAAGGGCTAGATTCCTTTCATACATTTGGTTTCCTTGGATTTTAAGTGGCTTTGTTTGTTTGTTTGTTTGTTAACGAAATTGAATACAATTTAGGAATGCTTGTTGTGACTTACCGAGATTTGCCAACTGGGTTTTGATAAATTGTGGGATCAAAGACTTCACAAATAGGTTCAGAGAGATTAGATACAAAATGATACCCTGGTTTTGTTTTTGCTTTTGTTTTTTACATCATGATTGAAATTTAAAAGGTAAGCATAATTGCTTTATTGGAAGTTCTTCCTCTAAACAATGAATTTAGAGCTGTGGTGGTTGGGGGAGAGGAGAAAGAGCGCAGGAGACAGAGTGATAGAGATGAGTTAAGTAGGAGAAAGAGAAATGGGGACCGAGATCCTGGAGTGGGATGGTACAGGTGAGAAAAACAATAGGAGTTTTGTTTTGTTTTGTTTTGTTTTTAAGGAAACACAGAAGAAAGATGAGTATATTCAACCCAAAGATTCCCATGAACTCCCTTTCCACAGGCAGCTTGCTAACAAGGAACTGCAGGCCACTGGTCCAGCCTGTTTAATGCTGTCTGACTTTGCTTTGCCCGTGTGGTTGAGGTCATTTTTCATAGGATATTTCTATGACGTAATCCTGGGCTTGGTTTTTGACTTGAGGATTACCTTCTTCCCCTCCTCTTGCTGCTTCCTAGCTAAGGGGAATCCCAAGCCAACAGCCCTTGACTCTCTACATGGTTCAGTGTGCATTCCCTCCATGGAAGAAAAGAAACTCCCTTTAATGTATAACTCCACAGGTATAGCAAACAAGCCAATTCATAGACTCGGGAACAGTGAGTTTAGGCTTTCCATTTAGCAGTCTATGTGTGTGTTTACTTAATTAGACAAGGATGGCTACTCATCTCTAAAGGAACAGAATTCTCTGGCTACTCTCTAAGTATCCGTGTACAGTCTGATAGGGTGTGGTGACCTACTGAGAAGAGTAGGCATTTCAGCGTTCTTTCCCAGTTTTTATGAGGTTCACAGCTTTCTGTAAAGGATGGAAATAGTAGGTCCTTCATAGGAAGGAGTGTAAATTGTATCCAGTTTGGTCAGTTCAGCCCCACATAACAGCATTTACTCTAGCCTGTTCCAGAAGGGGAAAAAAAAGATTTAGGACTAGAGAGCTCAGCTGCTGAAATGTTTACCCCACAGGCAGGAGGACCTGAGGTCGATTCCCACTACCCAAGTAAAAATACTCATGTGCAGTGCACCCTTAGAATCCCAGTGCTAGGAGGCAGAGACAGGAAGACTCCCTGGGGCTTGATGGCTGGCTGGTCTAGCCTGCTTGGCAAGCTCCAGCCTTAGGACCCTGTCTCCAAAGACAAAGTGGGTGGGGCCTAAGGAACAGTCCAGGAGTTTAACTTCTTACCTCCATACCTGCACAACTGTACACACACAGTCACTAACACATGTGCACACACGTGCTTGCACGAGCAAGCAAGTGTGAGAGAGTGCACGCACACAATCCTAGTTCTCTAAGTTGTGGCAATGTGACTATGTTAGCAAAACATGTGGTATTGTCACAGTATGGATCAACACTTTAATACATTTGGTATTTTTAAATATCACTAATAGGCTTTAGTAGACACCAGGTGTTTTCAGTAGCAAAGTATGTAAAGTTACTATAACGTTTTTAGTTCTTAGATTCTGAAATAACTTTAGATTATTTAATATACTTGGGCTTCGAATACAATGTATTGTGTACATTTTAAACCCATTCTAAGAAGAATAGGCTCCTTAGGAAGCAGGTAGGAGGAGAGAGAGTTTCTGATTTTTCGTTCCTCAATTTTGACTTAAATAAAAGTCAAACTTCACGTTACAGATTGAAACTCAGCCTTTAATCTTGAGCTAATATATTTAATAGATGTTCATTTGCCAGACTTCAAAGAAAGTGCTAAAATTGGATGGTCTAGAATGACAGATATTTACCATCTCCCAGTTCTAGAGCTGGGTAACCAGTCAGTCAGCAGGGCCCTGCTCCCTGTAACCATCCATGCCTCCCTCCAGTGTCTGACAGCTGGCAGGCTGTCCCTGGCACCCTGTGCATATGTGTCTCACTCTAGTCTCCCGTCTCCACGTGACAGTTCCTCTTTTGTCACCTACGGCTGTCAGCCCCCTCTGTGTATCTGTGTCCTGGTTTTGGAGGATACCAGTTACACTGAGTAAGGTCCAGCCTCCCATTGGCTGGCCTCAGTCTGTTTCCTTTTCTCCAATAACCTTGTTTCCAAATCATTACCTTTCAACACCTCCTTTTAGGGGGACACAGTGTAATGAGAGGGCTGCACACATTACCAGCAATTAGATAATTGTGCTCACTATGCCACTAAATTGCACAGATTTAAGAATAAAGTACAAATTGAAACTGCATGATAAACATTGGTGCTCATAAGGATAATCAGATATTTGTGAATTTTGAAATGGATATCTCATGCGTTCCACTAATTAATAGATGGGAAAATGCCAATTGTGACAGTTTTCTTTAGCTATAAATTTAAGTCAAAGTACTTTACCTGGAAAATGGGGCTGTCAATCTAAATTCCCGCTTACGGTGAGGGAGGGAGTCAGAGGCGAAACTCAAGTTTTCAAGGCTGAGGTCCAAAGATGCTTTTATAGAAACTCTAGTGTAAGAATGAGCATTAGTGGTCTACGTTTTCCAAAACAGTTGAAAGTTTACCCATGTCTACATGGAAAAAACACAATAGAGCCAGGCATGGCACATGCCCCCATGCACAGCGCTTGGGAGACCAAGGCAATAGGGTCTTGAGTTCTAGGCTGTCCTGAACTGTAAAGTCCAGATGAGCCTGAACTACATAGCGAGACCTTGTCTATAGATAAATAAATAGCCATATTTGGATTGATACTTTTAAATTTTTCTTCAAAATAGTTCTATGTATGTTTCTGTTTGTGTGTGTGTGTGTGAATATGTATGCCACAGTTTGCATGTGGAGGTCAGAGGACAACGTCAAGCATTCTCTCCTTCCACAATGTGTGTTCCAGGGATCAAACTCAGAACACTGCAATTGGCACCAAATACCTGCACCACTGAGCCGTCTTTTCTGGCCCCTGAATTGATACTTTTAAAACAGTCAAATTCTATTAAAATTGGAGTCTAAAGACTTACTTACTTTGTGTGCAAGTGTTATGCCTGCATGTATTGTATACACACCACATGCATGTAGTATTCACAGAGCCAGAAGAGGGCATTGAGTCCTCTGGGTCTGGAGTTACAGACAGCTGTGAAGCACCACACTGTGTACTAGAAACCAAATCTTGGTCCTCTGTAAGAGCAGCAAGTGTTCTTAACCCCTGAGCCATCTCTCCATTCCCCCAAACTCAGGAGCACAAAGGAGCTCTAGTTGTATTTTAATGTCCCATTACAGCTTTTTCTCCATGGGTGCCACAAAGCTTAGGTGCTTGGAAGCACTTTTAACCATGTGACCATGTGCTCTGTGGGTGATGAAAGGCATCTCCCTGTCCTTCCTTAGTGCATGTTCACATTTCAGAAGTACGCCTTATATGACATTAAACATTTTTACTTTAAAACTAATTGAGCTTTTTTTATAGGTAAGTTTGATATCACTATGTAGAAAGTTGGGCTGCCAGGATGTATATCATGCTGTCATGATAAGAAATGCCTATACAAAAATAAAACTGGGGCTGGAGAGATGGTTCATTGGTTAAGAGCATCGACTGTTCTTTCAGAGATCCTGAGTTCAATTCCTAGTAACCACAAAGTGGGCTTATAACCATCTATAATGGGATCTGATGTCCTCTTCTGGTGTGTCTGAAGAGAGCAACGGTGTATTCATATATATTAAACAATAGATAAATCTTGAAAAAAAAAAAAAAGAAAAGAAAGCTACCTATATATAATCACTTAGTGCTAGGCAGTGATCTCGATGCAAGGAGTCTGTAGCAAAGGCAGACATCTTGCCCACAGGATGCTTACAGACTCGTAATGGCAAAATGGAATGACTTAACTTCCCAGTGGGTACAGAGAAGAGTAGTGATTGACACACTACAGAAAAAGCAGCTATACCAGCCCTGGGTGTCCCAGACAGGACAGCAGAATAATGATGAGATGGAAGAGGAAGAGGAAGAGGAAGAGGAAGAGGAAGAGGAAGAGGAAGGGGTCTAGGTTCAGAGGACTCTGTGCAGACCTGAAGGCCTATCCTTTGGAGGAACTAGAAGAGTCCTCGTTGCCTTAACATAGGATGTGAGGCCTTTGGGCTCCAAACTAATAGAAGAGGCCAAAAAGTCTCCTTGCCAAGTGGGAGTTTGGGGGAGGCACATTGCTTAGCTTCACAGTGCTGTGAACATCATGCCAACAGAAGCAACGAACAGACAGGCGGAATGATTTATTGTGACTCTTGGCTACAGAGGGTTCCGCACATCACCCCATTTTTTTTAGAGCAAACAGGTTGAAAGGATAGTACTCAGTGGGTGCTTCACTGGGAGACATAGTGTGGAGCCAGAAGCTGGGAAGGGAGTAGGTGACAGTGGCTGAGAGGATACAGAGCCAAGAGTCATGAGTAAGAAGGTTGGGAAGCTACCCAGTGGCCAGGCTGGGTATCACTGACCTGGCACCCCCACTGTTTGTTGTTTGCTAATTGGTTTCCTCAGCATCTTAGCTAAACATAGCTGCAATCTGAAAATCTCAGCCATCCAGACACTTGCCCTTAAGCCTTAGTCCTCCTCTGCCTCCTCTGCCATCCCCATGCCAAGGGCACTGCCAATGGACCATCCTCCACCATTTTGATTATCTTAGGACTGCCTGCCTCTCCTTCCAGTTCTCTTGACTTACTCCTTTCATCTTCAAACTGTTCCCTGCCTTTTTTGTAGTACCAAGAAAATCCTTCAGAAACACAGTGGCAGATTACCCATTTGAAGGAGGTAGCTCTCTCGTGACCAGCAAAGGTCCTTCCCACTGTCTGATTTTCTGCTTGCCACCGTCATAAGGAAGGCCCAGATGCTAGACACAGCGTTCCTTCTGCCTGTCTTGGAATCTCTGTGTCTTTTGATCTGTGGCTTTCCTCCTTTCTCCTATCTTCTGCAAAGCCACGCCCATCGCCACCTCCTCCCTCTCAGCTGGAAGTACATTCTGCCTCTTGCAAGTTCCACAGAAAGTGTTTGCCATGGTTTTCACACAATTAAGACTCTCTCTTGGTGGCGTACACTTTCCCCCATAGCTCTTACTGGTTAACCATGGTCAGTAATGGTAGAAAAAACATGGTAAGTTCAAGGTATAAACAATTCATAAAATTTAAATAACTTTCATGGTTGTAAACCATTGTGATTGTTCCTATTGTAGCTGCTGTGCCTAACTTATAAGCTACAACACTGTCGGTATGGCTATGTAAATAATAATCTCATAGATAGAGAGGTCAGGGCCTGTCCCTCTTGGGAGGAATAAAAACTTCCTCATTATCTCCTAACTAAGCTCTGATAGTCACTAGAGTGACATCCTTATTGCATATGCCTAGAAACTCATTGCATTCCTTGGACACAGAAAAGGACCTTCCAAATGAGTTCACTTCTTTCTGTGTTTGAGAAGTCAGCAAAGCCATCTGGATTGCACTGGAGAATCTGTGACTAAAACTGGATATAATTATGTATGGTAAGCAAAATAGACCAATGTCCTATGAAATCCCATGTCTCTTCTCACACATGGAATCTCCATTTAAATGATATTTGTGTGGAACACAAAAGTTTTTAAAAAGCGGGGCTATAAGAGGGAATGAAGAGGCCTAAGCAGAGCATGAAAGGAAAACAGAGAGAGCTGTCAAGTGTCATAAACACAGCGGCTGGGAAGGAGTAAACAAGCAAGAAAGGACTGGGAACGGGAGGAAGGTGAGACAGTAAAATTGTGCACATATTATAAGATAGCACATGGCGTCCGTTCCCTTGCATGCTAACCAGGGTGGCCTAAACAGAGTGCCCAGATAGACTGACTAGGAAATGCTTGACTCCCATACACTCCACAGTCCTGAATTAGGTGTGTGCCAAGCAGACTCTGGCTGCACTCATACTCTCCTATGATTGTAGAGCTTACAGTGGGAAAGATTGTGTTGGCAAGAGAACTTGATGTTTGTATAACATCCCTACATGCCAGTCCGTGTAACTGCATAGAGAGCGCTCAGTGTGTACCAGGGCACATATGCTGGTGCATGGTGCTGCAACAAAATGTAAATGAAATTCACCTAATTTCCCTGCAGCCCTCCGAACTCTTCAATATTGCCAGTCCACTTTTCTGGAGACAATTTTGGTCGGTTTCCGGTGCTTCCTGGAGTCTGTCCTCCTGGCAGACCAGTGCCATCTAGTGGAGGGTGGGGGGAAGAAGGCTGAATTTGTAAACCTCGGTGAAGAAGATCCAGTTTCTCACATTTTATTTTTAAGTGTAATTTTTCAGAGATAATTGTGCTGCAATTAAAAATAAAAAAAAAAAAAAGATGAAAACCACTCATGATTCTTAAATGTCAAATAAAATGGAGCACATATATGTATACTTTAGCTTCTGGCTTGTCTGATTTCAAAGGCATTTGTGACTGCCTTTAGAGAAATGTGGCGATAAAATGATAATTTTTTTTAACTGATAAATATCCAGGATTAGTGTAACGTGTGAACCTGAGGAGAGATATAAACCAGAAGAAAACTATCACAGAAAGCAGGCTTGGGGCTGGAGAGGGCTCAGCAGTTGAGAGCACTTAGTGTTCTTGAAGAGGATCAGAGTTAGATTGCCAGCACCCACACGGGGCTCACAACTGTCTGTAGCCCCAGTTTAAAGAGATCTGACACCTTCTAGCCTCTGTGTGCACTCACATACACACACATACACACACACACACACACACACACACGCACACGCACACACGCACATACACACATCCTATGGCACATAATTGGTACTTACCGGGAGAAAAATCTTCCTGTATAACTCACAGTGTTTAAATTTCATCATGTAGAAGTCATGTCTGCACACAGCAATCTGCATCAAAGGGTTCATTATCTGGCTTATGAATTGCCCAGGCCCAGGCTGTCATCTTTTCTCTTTCCCTTGCTACCCCGTGATTTTCAGGCAGTGCCTTTGGAAACTGACCTTGCAAGTCTTGAGACATCAATATTACCCAGAAAGTGAATAGAAATACATGTTCCTGGGTCCCATTCCAGACTTACTGATCAGAAAATGATCAGTGGGGGCCAACCATTTCCATTGTAATTCTGGTACCACCAACATGTGAAAACCCCCGTGCACATCTCTGTAGGATGAAAGCTGAGGGCAGAGAAGATGAAACACTGTGAAAGCCTGATGGACTCTGAGATGCTTCTTAGAGAGGGGACTTAGGGGTGCTGATAAAATCAGCAGTGAATAAAAATTAATCTTGACTTTTTAAGGTTTGGGGTTATTTTTCTACGAACTTGCACAATGACAAAGAACTTCTCAGGAAATTCAAATTCCTTGCAGGATAGGATGGGGCAGGTTAGATGTAACCCAGCATGGCTCAATTCATATTTCAAAATTCTGAGTCTATAAAATGGCAACGTGCAGAAGCCTTCCTGTAGGGGCCAACTTTTATGGGGGATTATTCACCAAAAGTCATGGTCGTTACTTTGAGACTAACCTGTTATCTGGAAAGCAGGCAGGAGATTATGGCAATCATACACTTTGCTTCTCACCCGTCTGGTATTTACTGGTTCAAATGCAGAGCTCATAAACGTGAAAACAGAACAGACTTCAGAGTCCTGCTTCCCTTCACTACTGAGGATTTTTCAAAATTAGCAACCATGAAAACCACACAGCTGTACACTTAAGCCAGTTGTTGAGGGCCATGTACATATCTGGGTCATTTATAAGTTTAAGTTTTAAGTTAGATAGTTTGGGTTGTTTTTTTTTTTTTTTTAATTATTTCTTTACTTACTGATACAGGGTCTCACTGTGTAGCTATGGCTGTTCCAGAAACCACTATATACACCAGGCTGGCCCCAGACTCACAGGGATCCCCCTCCCTCAACCTCCAGAGTGCTGGGATAAAAAGCATGTGCCACCGTGACTAGTGGGACTTTTTATTTATTATGATGATTATTATCATCATCATCATCATTGGGGAGCACACATGTAATGACATACATGTGGAAGTCGGCACACCACTTTATGAAGTGGGTTTTCTCCTTCCTCTTTCACATGGGTTCCAGGTATTGAATCCAAGTTAGAAGGCTTACACAACAAATGCCTTTACCCACTGAGCCATCTCACTGGCCCCAGAGTTGGTATTTTTTAACTAAGTTGTAACATTTACTTATAAAGTAAGAAATACAAAGAAAGACTAACCTCTCTCCAAAAAAAAAAAAAAAAAAGCTTAAGAAGAAATACTTCAAAACCATGGGTCTCCTGACATCACCAAGTCCAAACTCTGCCATCCATGTAAGACTGACCAGAGAAACCCTCTCAAACCTTCTTCAGACCTATCCAGGACCCAGATCTCCAGCTCTGTAGATACAGACAGGAAATCAGGACATGTGACCAGAAGAAACAAACAAGTGACATCCAGTGCCCTCATTGAGTCTCATCTTAGTTACTTGTTAATTCACCCAAAGTTGAACCCATTTTATGAATGGATTTGAGCAGAGCCTCAGTCTGATGCCTAGTTTTACCTTCTATATAGCCCAAAGGAGATACAAAGAATTTTGGAGCATTTTTCATGGTTAGACAGGTGGAGTGAGAGTGTTCTAGAAAGGTCTTATAAGTTAATAGGAGTTACTTTTCTCATTGCTAACAACACACACACACACACACACACACACACCTAGGAGAACAGGTTGACTCTGAGAGTCACAGTCCTAGAATACAGCCCCCACAGTGGGGAGGCCCTGGAGGCAAGAGGATGAGGCTGTTGGCCACAATGTTGCATTTGCAGGACCGAGGCCCTAGAGGGGTGGATGCTGGAGCTCATCTTCATTCTCCTTTTATTCAGTTAAAGACCACAGCAAATGAAACTCTGCCACTCAAATGAGTGTAAATTATTCCACCCTAATTACCCAGTCTAGAAACACATTCTCAGAGGCATGTCTCCTAGGTGACAGATCCTGTCAACTTGACAATATTAGCCCTCACAGAGAGGATGTGAATTTAAAGACCGACCTGCCATGCTAGATTAGCCCTGTATGGAACCTAAAACTCTCCTATTGACTCTACTGCTCACCCTCTCTAGACATCTCTACTAGAATGGAAGTACCACACCATCATCATGCAATGAAGTTGAGACAGCATTCGAGATTACTTCCTGTACCTCTGTATTCAGTAGAAGATACTAGCCTGAGATGTTGAAAGTTAAGGGTCAACCACCATGGAAACATAGGCCTACAGAAGAAAGTTCAAGGTCACCAGCAGTGGAGCAAGAAGATTTCAGAGAACCTGTTAGGCAGGAGGAAAGGTCAGCCAGCTAAACCCAGTCCTCCAGAGTCCCCTGGTGACATTCGTCAAAATAGCCTCAAAACAGGAAAGCCTTTCTCATGTTACTGAACTTGAGAACAGCGGGTACACTGTTTGCATTTTCTCAGTGCTATTTGGCTTTCCTTGCTGCTAAATGTTTTGTTTCGGTTGGATAGTTTTGGTGTTTTGCTCCTTACCAGGAAGGCCAATTTTTACATGAGGCACAAGATCCAATAGTAGAAATGTTTAAACTTTTATGGAGTGAGGAAGCTCTTAAAGGATTTTTTCTGGTTCATCTAAAAACCTTATTTTGGCTAAATACATGGAAGCTGACTTTTCATCCAGGCATTGCATGTGACATTATCTGTCATCAAGTTCCTTCTAAGAAAAGTGAGTCACAGCTGCTCTCCCATGAGATGTCTGTTCCCATACCTGGGTATGTCTTATTTCCATCTAATCTGTATTTCTAAGCAATCATCTAGGAAACAGATTTCAATAAGTCACTACAAATGCTCACATGATGAGTTGGGTAATACATCACTTCCTTTTATCGAGTAAAATATATGCAACTTGGTCAGAATAATATAGTGACAGTAACATTTAATTATGCCTTTTTGCTAGGGCCAATGAGATTCTAGATGAGAATAAAAAATGGGAGACTGAAGAGATGACCCAAGAGAGGAAGAGTACCTGCTGCTCTTGCAAAGAACCTAGTTCAGTTTCCAGCACTACCTGTAACTCTAACCCCGAGGGACTCTGACCCCTTCCTTCTGACCTCCAGGCATCTGCACTCGAGCATGCGCATACACACACAAATAAAAATAATTTTTTAAAGGGGAATGGTAAATTGCCCGTATAACTATCAAAGAGAGATTGATTGGTAGGAAGCAGAAAGGAAGTATTAATTTGAGACTGTCTGGGATGATGTGACTCTGAGCCATCTTGGATGCAGGCAAAAAAAAAAAAAAAAGTAAGAAATAATAGCTATAACATAGTCAGTAGATAATTGTCTAAGGTCGCCATAAGTTAACTTTTCTATATGCAAAGACATCATAACCAAGGCAAGTTATAGAAGAGAATTTACTTGGTGCTCAAGGTTAGAATCCATGAGGGCAGGGTGGAGGTCACAGGTGGTAGGCAACTAGAACGCCTCAATTCACAGCTCACATCACAAACCTCAATCAGCAGGCTCAGAGAGCTAAACCTCAAAATCTGAGTCCCACCCCCACCCCCCACCCCCCACCCCCACTCCCACCCTCCACCCCTGACATACTTCCTCCACCAATCCTACACTTCCTAATCCTGACCAAACAGCCACTAACTGGGGACCAAGTGTTTAGATGCCGGAGACTCATGGCAGACATCTCATGCAAACCACCAAGGCTTCTATCTGCCCGGACACTCACCTTAGAGCTGCAATATCAACTGACCTTGAGTTTCTTTTAGATGAGGCAAGAAGGGAAGGGGGCAGGGGGGGCCTAAGTATCCACAGAAAGAACAGACTCCACAAGGAACCCTTCAAGGCAATATGGAGGCTGTCAGAACAAATTCTCAGAGAAAGCTTAACTCCCACCTCGAATGGACTCCATAGATCTGTTTCCTAACGTGGGAAAGGCAAACAAGGCTACAGGAATTCAGGCTGAGGACATATTGCAATGAACTCATACATAAATGGAAAAGTGAAGATGATCCATGCAAACTACTTCCGGTTTGGAGTTAGTGGTACAGGGATGCAAAGCAGTGTTAGCTGGCACAAAGAGGGTACAAAGTCTGTCTGGCTAACCTGTGCACACAGAATGAGCGTGTTTAATTAGAAGGTTAGCCGAACGACCAGGATTCTCAACGATCATGAGTGTGGACGATCAATAGCGGCAACCAAAGTACACAGTTGGTGGTTAAGTTAGAAAAGGACATGTCCTGCCTGGGGAAAGAGCAAGGAGGACCGAAGATACAGTCTCAGATAACACATGACTTCTCTGTCCAGTGTGACTAAGTCCGGAAGTCACCATGACTCCCGATGCCAATGGTGGGCACACAGTGTGGGAGACACAGATTCAGTGACCGTAGTTTGTAGTCCGAATGGAGCAAATGTTTGCACAGCCCCGAGGAAGGGTACCTTGGCCCCTGTGAGCATGAGGTAAAGACACAGGGTGAGGAGAAAATGGCCTGAAGAGGTCTAAGGTGTCAAGAGGCAAACGATTTCGTTTTTTATTTTTGTTTATTCATTTTGCATGTGAGTGTCAGAACAAATTTTGGGAGTCAATCCTCAGTTGCTGAGGCAGGTTCTCTTACTGTTTTACCGTGACAGGCCAGCACCCAGCTTCTGGGAGATTCGCCCGACCCTGCTTCCCGCCTCCCTGTAGGAGTGCTGGCTTTACAGATATGCACAGGGCTTCAGGGTAGTCAGGTTTGCATAGGATGTGCCTTTACCCCTGAGCCACATTCCTAGACCTATTTGTTTGTTAAAATACTAATTGTTCTCAGGGCAGCAAGATGGCTCAGCAGTTAAAGGCACTTGCTACCACATCTGACAACCTGAGATCAATCTCCAGGCCCCACATGAAAAGAGTCTCTTAGGCTTTTCATCCTGTGGCGCATGCATGGCCTCCCATATATCATATACATATGTATGAATGTATATGCTATACCATACATGTGTGTATATGCACACACATATATACATTGTATATATATATATATATATATATATACAATGTATATGTGTGTGTGTGCATGTGTGTGTATATATACACTTATAATACACACACACATATGTTAATTACTAGCTGATCTCTGAAGGAGACTTTGTGGACCAAAGAAGGAGGTAGATTCTGCCCTCTGAATCTGATTTTTGAAAGGCAAGGGAGAACATTACAACTTGTTTCCTTTCCCAAAGCTTGATGATAGTTACTCATGTTTTTAATGTCTATAATTTTGTTCTTTAGGTCTGCTTGGACTTTGGAAATGGACTTCACTTAGAGGTGAGGAGCTAATGGGGGGGTTGGTGGACTCAGTGCCTTAGTTTTTTGGTGAACAGATTGACTGTGCCTTACTAGATTGGAAATCTACACTGCCTTAGAATCAAGGAACGCTCAGTACATATTTTATTTATCAATCAATAAATCAATCAATCAATACCTTCCCAGGCTTGGTACAGCATATTTCTTTGGTGCTGTCACTTAGGAGACAGTGGCAGGTGGGTTTCTGTGTCAGTTGGAGGCCAACCTGGTCAATGTAGTGAGCTAAAAGCTCTTTCACTCTGAGTATGAACTTGGAGATCATGGAAGGTTTTCCCTGGGCCATTAACAAGGAATTAGTAAAGAATAGGACTTCTACGGCTTTACATTGTAAGCTTTAATCATGTTTCTTACATGAGAGTGAGTCAAAGAGAAAGCAAGACACAGAAAGAGACAGAGAGACAGAGACAGAGAGAACATGAAGTTGGGAAAGTAGGAAGTGGGAAGGATCTGAGAGGAGGTGAGGGAGGGAAAAACATGGTCAAAATATAGTACATGAGAATTTGTAGTTGATAAAATATTTTAAATTATAATCATATTATATTTAAAAAATCATATAGAAACAAAGAAAAATGAATGACAGCATAAATATCTTAAAATAAACCACACCCTTACTTAGTGTAACAATAGGGGTAGAAGGGTGAAAAAACTGGCTGGCACAGAGCCATTTCTAAAATCACAGCATGCGCAACCTTGCCTGGAAGACTCTAATTTATATCAGTGGTTTCTGTAGAGTAAGTCCCAAAACCCACAGGTGTGTATCTCCAACCCCAAAGCCATGACAGAAAGTGACTCTCAGTTGTCAGCTAGTGAGAAAGGGAAGGCCTTGGCTGGTGTTGTCTCTACCTGTGAGAGGCTAGGGTGTTTATCTGCCTTTTGTCAGCTAGGATGTTGTCAGCTAGTGAGAAAGGGAAGGCCTTGGCTGGTGTTGTCTCTAGCCTGTGAGAGGCTAGGGTGTTTATCTGCCTTTTGTCAGCTAGGATGTTGTCAGCTAGTGAGAAAGGGAAGGCCTTGGCTGGTGTTGTCTCTAGCCTGTGAGAGGCTAGGGTGTTTATCTGCCTTTTGTCAGCTAGGATGTTGTCAGCTAGTGAGAAAGGGAAGGCCTTGGCTGGTGTTGTCTCTGCCTGTGAGAGGCTAGGGTGTTTATCTGCCTTTTGTCAGCTAGGATGTTGTCAGCTAGTGAGAAAGGGAAGGCCTTGGCTGGTGTTGTCTCTAGCCTGTGAGAGGCTAGGGTGTTTTTCTATCTGCCTTTTGTCAGCCTCGCTTTGGAAATCTGTTCTATGGAGAGCAAACCCTGCCACATTAACTTCTGGGAGGCCATTCCTCATGTGCCTGTGGAGTTTAGTAAAATACATACAGTTCCTTTGTAAAAGTAAAGTTTAAAAAACTTCAAAATGTGGGAGGCTTACGAGATGGCTCGGACCGCTGACCCATCTCTTAAAGGCACTGGCTGCTCTTCCAGAGAACCCGGGTTCAGGTCCCAGCACCCACATGGCAGCTCACGACTGTCTGTAACTCCAATTCCAGGAGATCTGACACCCTCGTAGTAATGCACATATAATAAAGATTAAATAAGTTTTTAAAGTTTCAAAATGTATGTTGTTTTGCACTATTTTGTTTTTGAATCGGGTTTATTTTAACTAATACCTTAATGTGTGCACTATTTTTAAGTGTAGGAAATTAAAGACTGTCTCCCCAAAGCTTTAGTGATAACTAAAGGTAATTCTGTTAACAGGTCTTCAACACAAGAAGTGAAGGCAAACCGTTCCCTAAGCACTCTCACTTGGTTCGTCAAAAGAGGGCCTGGATCACTGCCCCTGTGGCTCTGCGGGAGGGAGAAGACCTGTCCAGAAAAAACCCAATTGCCAAGGTACCAGCTACAGAGGAATGTGGCATGTGTGTTGGCAGGGTGGCTAAGGCTGTGGCTTATGAAAATTACTTGGTCCACTTTTCAAAATAAAGAGAATCGGGTAATGGACATAACAGGTTTTAGAATGCTCAGGATGTGTTTGAAAGTGCCTGGAACTTAGCTTTTAACAGAAAATGCAGAAGACGCAGCATCAGTAATATATGATTTTAGGAGTTGGCCTAGCTACAACTTGAGGAATCTGATATGTGTTAATCTTAGTCTAAAAAAAAAAAAGGATAATATCATTAAAAACAAGCAGCTCCCAGGAACTGAGGTCTGAGGAAGTGTGACTATGACAATACGTCCTTCTTAGCTTGCCCCTGTATGCCTGCCTTCCAGAATTAGTGATTCACAGCTCTCTTTTCCCCCAAGAGGACTCCAATTTTCATACAAAGTCCATGGCAGTACTAACATGGAGTGTTCTAAATCCCAAAGTGAAGTTAGCTGTACAAACCTAGATCCGCAACCCCTCCTGTTGGTCTACTTAAATCTGTTTATAGTCTGACCAATTCTGTGACTAGCATCTAGGTCAGTGGTATGGGATGGTTGAATGACCCTTTCACCGGTATGCCCTAAGACCATCAGAAAACACAGATATTTACATTATAATTTATAACAGTAACAAAAGTACAGCTGTGAATTAGCAATAAAATAATTTTATGGTTGGGATCACCACAACATGAGGAACTGGATTAAAGGGTCACAGCACTAGGGCAATTGAGAAAAACAGGACTATGGTTTTTTTTCTTCCTTTCTTCCTTTCTTTCTTTCTTTCTTTCTTCCTTTCTTTCTTTCTTTCTTTCTTTCCTTCCTTCCTTCTTTCTTTCTTCCTTTTCACTGTGTTTATTTATTATTTTCAGATTGGTTTAGTGGGGGACGCTTCACACTTGTGTGGAGGTCAGAGAACAAGGAGGTGAGAGTGTCTCTCCCTCTGCCATGTGTGTTCCAGGACTGCACTCAGGTCATCAGCTCGGCATCTTACGGAACACCCTTTGTGTTTTAACAGCTTTACACACATCTGTGGTGTTTGTTATTCCCTCCCCCCACCCTCCGGCTCCCTCTTCCTACATTGTCCACAGTGACTTCACCACTAGAAGAGGACACCATCTCCTCCAGCAATCATAAACAGTCCTGAGCTCCTCAGGAATCACAGGACTCGTGGACCCTGCTCCTATCCACAATGGAAAGTTTAAAAAATCAGAAAAGCAAAAATCCTCTAGCAATTACTATCCATTTTACCCCAAAATACAGCACAAACCACCCACGTCTCTTCAGTCCCTTAGCCTAAGTCCGAGCCACCTCAACCTTTCGCCTGTCTTCCTGATTTCACTCTTGCCAAATCCTCACCCTCACGAAGCCCTTTCTCTGCAGTTAGCAAGAGCAAACTTCTGAAAAGACAAACAGCCCCCAACATGGTCTGTGGGAGCTCACAGGACCTCTCTCTGTCCTGGATTCCCACCCCCTATTTGCTGCATCCTCTGAGCTGGCTGCTGTTCACTCCCGCTGTGGGCTACCTTAAGCACTCACTGCCCCCTCATCCTGGAGTCCGTTCCCCACGGGGATTTTGGTGCATGACATCATTACATCTCTGCTCAAGTGTCACCTCCTCTCCACCTCAGTCTCTTTTTCTCTCTGACCTGTTATCCTGTGTGAATTTGGCTTACAGCATATATGACTGCTAGACATTGGCCAGACACCACCAGCTTGTTATCTGCCTCCCTCATTAGCATAGAAGTTGCACATGGGGCTTAGTCCTTAGAGCTCAGTCCTGCCTGTGCCCTGCGTGTGCAGGGGCTGTCCAGTAAACATCATGTAAATGTCAACTCATCTGCTCCAAGGTTGATCTTCAACTTTCCAATAGTATATGAGAAGGGCTTCTATAAGAGAAATACAGCTATATAGAATCAAAGACAATTGTTTCATTTATCTAGCACTGTGTCTTTTTTTTAAACATAACCACTGGTTTTTCTCTTTACTTTACATGTATTTAGTGGTTTCCCACATGAATGTGTGTTTACCACATGTGTGCAGTGCCCAACAGAAGCTAAAAGAGGGCATTGGATCCCCAGGAATTGAAGTTACAGACACTTGTGAGCCACCATGTGGGTGCTGGGAACCCAACCCAAGTCCTCTGCAAGAGCAGCCAGTGCTCCTAACCACTGAGCCATCTCTTCAGCCCCAACCTCACTGTTTATAGATAACCTAAAATCTAGACTTTTCGCGTGGCTTCACAGTGCCGCATGTGAAGCAGGCACTGTTTTGGTTGGACTCTGCTTGCTACCATCCTTGCTTTGCTATCTCAGCTATTGGTTCTTTCACTAGGTTTTCATAAAACAAACTGACGCTGAAGAGGTTAACAAGTGTTTGCTGTTCATATTAATTACACAAGTCATTAAAAGTAAAATTTTAACAAAAAAGCAAGGGCCTGGAGAGGTGGCTCAATTGGTGGAATACATGCTGCACTTGCAGAGGGCCTGAGTTTGGTTCCCAGCACCTCATGTGACTCACAACCGCCTGCAACTACAGCTCCAGGAGATCTGATGCGTCCCTCTGGCCTCTGCAGGCCTCTGCACTCGCAGGCACAAACTCTCCCACCCCCATCCCATTACATAAAATACATCTTTAAAAGTACTTTTCACAGAAGGCAAAATACCTCAGGAAATGATCCCACTTTCCAAACCCTCTCCCTAAAAGTAATACTCTCACAACAGATGCCCCCAGTGTATGCTGGGAAAATATAGGGAGAGTGTGTCATTAATCCTGAGGTTTCAGTGTGGACAAATGGATGGGTAGGTAGAGATAAATGTCTTCAGTGATGTGTGACGACAAATGACAAAGATTGAGAAGCCTGGGGAGGCACAGGGAAATACAATTAATGCAAACATGGGTAGGAATAAGAAGATCAGTTATGGAGAATAAAAAGGCTGACTGGAGGGGACCCAGCAGTTAGAAACAACATTGATTTGCTCAAGTATTTATTCCATGCAGAGAGAGTGCCTAGCTATATTCAGTCTTATCTGGGAAGAGTGCATATCTTCCAGGCAGTTAGATGAATTTATGAAAGTTATTTTTGATTCTTAAGTTTTTACTGTATGTATCAAATTTAAAATATACTACCAGCTCTTGGGAGGTAAATGCAGAAAGATGAGGAGTTCCGGTCATCCTCAGCCTCATAGCAAGTTGGAGGCTAGCCTGAGCTATGTAAAATCCTATCTCATAAAACATACTTCCTGTGAGTGTAGCTCAGTAAGAGCTCTCCACTAGCATGCATTAGTCCAGGGTTTCTACCCTAGTACACCAGAGAAAAAAGAAAAAAAAACATACCCCCCCCCAGACATAGCCCAACTGTATCTTAATTCCACAATAGTCCTAAAAGGTTAGTACTCTCCTATTCTCCATTTCACAGATAAGAAAACTGAGGCCTCCAGTAGAGGAGGATACACTTAATCCTGCTGAAACTTGATGGCCAAGGGCGGGGTGGTAGCCAGAGTGGGGCTTCTCCTGGAGGAGAAGGGGAGGGGTAATGAGGGGAGGGGTTTGTGAGTGTGGGACTGGGAGGAGAGGAGGGAGGTAGGAGGCTATGACTGTTGTATAAAGTGAATAAATAGGAAAGAAAAGAAAAGAGCAGAAAGGAAAAGAGAAGGGAAGGGAAGGGAAGGGAAGGGAAGGGAAGGGAAGGGAAGGGAAGGGAAGGGAAGGGAAGAGAAGAGAAGAGAAGAGAAGAGAAGAGAAGAGAAGAGAAGAGAAGAGAAGAGAAGAGAAGAGAAGAGAAGAGAGAAGAAAAGAGAGAAGAGAAGAAAAGAGAAAACTGATGTCCAGGGAGGCTGAGCAGCCAGCCAGCATAATACCCTTCTGTGTGCTGAGACAAGATTAGAACTTGGTTCTGCGACACCATACCACAGCTTCTTCAAAAGGATACTGTCATTAAATGTTTTTATATAAATTATAAAGGTTTTAACTTGAGGCATTTCTCTTTTCTTTTCATGTTAGATACACTCTGACCTTGCAGAAGAAAAAGGGATAAGGATCACCTACAAATACACTGGGAAGGGAATTACAGACCCACCTTTTGGCATATTCGTCTTCGATAGAAACACGGGAGAACTGAACATCACCAGCATTCTTGACCGGGAAGAAACACCATATTTTCTGGTAAGAAGGAACAATTGTACCTTTATTTGTAGTTCTTCTCTGGTGAAATTATGATTTGGCTTATGGTTATAAAATAATTATATAGCAATTGATTTATAGAGCAAATCTGTTAATGTTCATGTTGCAATTCAGCTGACAGGCTATGCATTGGACTCCAGAGGAAACAACCTGGAAAAGCCCTTGGAACTACGCATCAAAGTTCTGGACATCAATGACAATGAGCCAGTGTTCACACAGGAGCTCTTTGTTGGGTCCATTGAGGAGTTGAGTGCAGCACGTAAGAATGTGTTTCTTCTTTTAGTGCTAAGTGTTGGCATATGTGTGCTTGTCCAGGTGTGCACCACTTGCCTCCAGGTGCAGGTGAGGGCCAGAAGAGGACATCGTGGATCCCCTGAAACTAGTTACAGGCACTTGTAAGCCACCACCTGATCTGTGGATCCTAGAAATCAATCCTGAGTCCTCTGCAAGAGCAGCCAGTGCTCTTAACCACTAAGCCATCCTACAAACCAAAATATATTTTTTTCTTTTCTTTTCTTTTTTGGCTAAGAGATATACAAGCAGATCATTTATTCCCCATATCCAAAAACACAAAATTCTATCTTTTAATAAAAGTTGGATATTACTCACCAGAAGTGTAATAATAATAAACCCATTACTCCAGGCTCTTTTATTACTGTAAATTTATAAGACCTTAAGAATCATGGTCTTTCAGAGAAGATGACACACTGTTGTGTTATGGTCTCCATAGCAAGTATTCAAGCCTGCTCTCTAAGGGGAAATTGAGTGTAGACACTATGCAAAATGAGCACGGCTGTGTTTCAGTAAAACCTCATAAGCAAGAACAGGCAGCCTCCTGGTTTGGGGTACTGTGGGGGGTCGTTGTCCTCTGGTTTATATTTTTTTTACTGTATACAGACAACATTGTTCAATGCAGTACTCTCTCTAGAACCCAAAAGAGAGATTTCTCTTTGGTCATAATAAAAAGAATAGTTGTACTTCTCCTAATATGTTTGCATCTAAATAAGCATACAGGGGAATGAATGGTTCTCAGTCTTGGCTATTAGATAAAATGTGTGGTCCTAATATAGCGATTTTCCAATTATTTCTAATTTTTTTCCTATTATTTCCATGCACAGAAGCCAGAGAACAGCCTGTGTGGGTCAGTTCTCTTGTCGCATCGTGTAGTGCCAAGGATTGCTCTCAGTTAAGCAGACTTGGCAACAAGTGCCTTTACCCCATGACATCTCTTTTTTGATAGTGGTATAGTGAAATTATGATAAGAATCTAAGATCCTTTCAGGAAACAGCTGAAAGAATAAATAAGAGTACTTACCTCAGATACCTTCGTTCCTAATGGCAGATACACTTGTGATGAAAATCAGCGCAACAGATGCAGATGACCCAGAGACTCTGAATTCTAAAGTCTCCTACAGAATTGTCTCTCAGGAGCCTGCAAATAGCCATGTGTTCTACCTAAATAAAGACACAGGGGAGATCTATACGACCAGTTTTACTTTGGACAGAGAGGTAAGTTAAGGTCACCTGTCATCCTTTTTTTCTAGTTTCTCCACTCCCTCAATTTTTTATGTTCTAATTTTAATTTGCTCTGTATTCCTCACTCATGGAATAACTCTAAGAATTATTATGTAGGGATGTGCTGCCCAATATGGCAGTTACTAGCAACATATGTTATCCAGCTCTTGGAATATGAGCAGTCCAAATTGAGGTATGCTGTGTTCATATTGAGATGGGATTAGCACCAGATTAGGAAAACTTGGTATGAAGACTACAATTTTGCCATATGACTCAGAAACGGAGCACAGCATGATAGCACAGGCTGTTAATCCTAGCACTCTGGAGGCAGAGGCTGTTGGATCTACAGAGAGAGTTGGATCTCCATGAGTTTGAGGCCAGCCTGGCCGCCAAACTAGGAGTTTCAGGCCAGCCAAGGCTACATAGTGAGACTTAGCCTCAAAAACAAAAAGGAGAATTAAAAGGTTCATAGTGAAAAGTCTTGTTTTAAATCTTTAAAAAAAACAAAGGAATATTAAGAATTTGAGTAGTTTCCTAGAAAGATTATTCTCTCAAACATTTTATTTTGATTTCAAAATTTTTTTAGCTTTATGTATATTGGTGTTTTGCTTGCATAAGTGTCTAACACTGGTGCCTACAGAAGTCAGGAGAGAGTGTCAGATCCCCTGGGACAGAAGTTACAAGACAGCGGTTAGCTGTTCTGTGGTTGCTGGAAACCAAACCTGGGTCCTCTGAGAAAGCTTCCATAACTCCTAACCATTGAGCCATCTCCTCAACCCCAATTCTAATGTTTTAATCAAAGGGGAAATAGATAATCTTAAGTGCCACATGCACAAGAATTTTTATAGCATAGAAAGGTAAAGCGTTGGGGATCCTGAGGATACTGCAGTGTTATCAGATGTAAATCTCAGGCAGGTGTGTTGTGTCATGTTTCAGAACCAGCTGCTCACATGGGAAGGACCTCTGCCAACATTCCTATTGAGGTCTTTGTGACATTTAAGAGTATGGTCAATGACTCCTAACTTCTGTGGCATGTCTTTTGCATAAAACTGAAGTGAGAAAGTATTCCTTTGAACGAGTTGCTGCCTCTGGAGTGTGGCCATTGAGCTGATATTCATGGCTGACACTTATCGGGTACTTACCTGGAGTATCTTGTAAACAAGATAATCCACATTGAAACCTTGTGAGACAAATCCAGCTCTTATTCCCATCTTACACTTAAGGAAACTGAATCTCGAAAGGATTAAGTGAGTATCCAACCAAGAGCTTCAGAGACACAGCTCCCCTCCATCCACTGAGTGGGTCTGTCCCACACAGGACCCTCCCTCACTGATGTGTCTGCTAAACCCCTTAAACCCCAGACACACTGAATGTAGCCCTAGCCAGGAGGCCACATAACCTCTGTCCCTCCTGCTTCCTCCTCCAGAAAAGGGGACACAATTTTTGGTTTGAGAATTTTTTAAGTGCTTTGAGTGGCATTTTTGACATCTCAGGGCTTCTGTCAGACATGTTTCTAGTCTGGTCCCCCAGCCAAGTCTTCCTGACTTACCGTTTAACTTGGATGAAAGGATAAGAGCAAAACAGAAGCAACCACGTACTCCAGGGCAGAGCAAACTGTAGCATGAGCAGTCCACCTTTGTTTGAAGAACTCATCTCCTAAGACTATCCCTGGTGACACATAGTTGGGGGTTAGCAAGAGTTCCCTGTGCTTTTCCTGCCCCTCTGTAAAAGCTCTGACTGCATATAAATATACATAGCATCAGCACACCAGTATTCAATGACCAAAGCAGTTACTTATGAATGAACTAGACTCCAGTCCATTTCCTAAAGATAAAGTGAGCCAAAACCAGAACAGCATCTTCGGGAGCTATTAATGTCTATCTCAGATGGGTCTTCTTCATTTTTTTCTTGTTCTTCAGGAATACAGCAGCTATTCCTTGACAGTGGAAGCAAGAGATGGTAACGGGCAGATAACAGATAAACCAGTCCAACAAGCTCAAGTTCAGATTCGTATATTGGATGTCAATGACAATATACCTGTGGTAGAAAATGAAATGGTAATTCAGTTTTATAGTAGACTTACTATTTCTTGAATCACAACTAAAAACACATTATTGCATTAATAAAAGCTGTGTTTGTGTTCTGCAGTATGAGGGGACCGTGGAAGAAAACCAGGTCAATGTAGAAGTCATGCGGATCAAAGTGACCGATGCAGATGAAGTGGGCTCTGATAACTGGCTAGCAAACTTTACATTTGCATCAGGGAATGAAGGGGGCTATTTCCACATTGAGACTGACACACAGACTAATGAAGGGATTGTGACCCTTGTCAAGGTAAGTTGTGAATGTCCACCACCAGGGTGGGACTGTGGTTATGGGAAAGATTAACATGCTTTGAGTCCCATACTCTCACAGGTGCTTTACAGGGACATCAGTTGGTACCAGCATTGCTCAGAATCAGGAACAGCCTTCATAGCACAAGTCATATACAAAGAAGCAGTCACACTACAGTTCAGAGCCAGATCAGGAACTCAGATCCCAGGCACACAATCTTGCATAGCACACTTCCAAGCAGTGTGAGCTTGATGGGCCAGGGCTCAGTTACTTGCCTTTCAGAGAAAAATCTATTGTGATTTTACTTGCAAGTATTGTAAGGGCTGCAGTTTGAAAGAAAGTAAACTGCTCTCCTGTGCCTCCTGGTTATCAATGAAGGCAAAATTGAATTAAGTAGTGGTGCTGAACATATGAAATTTAGAGATTAGCTCAGTGGTAAATGGCTTGCCTAGCATGTGTAAGGCCCTGGTTTCAACCCCCAGTGCCAAATAAGTTAAAACTTGGTTGGATATAGTGACTTGTACATATAATCCCAGCACTTGAAAGGAGGACTGTTGAAAGTCCAAGGACAACCTAGGCTACATTGTAAGCCTGGGTTATAAAGTGAGACCTCTAGCCATCAATGGCCATGGATGAACTGCGTTTACCTGAAAGGGGGGCTGGAAATGAAAGAGACAGGGGGTGGGGCTAGAGAAGAATGAAGCCAAGACAAGGTTCTGATCAAGGCTCCAAGATTAATATTCAGCACTGTGTTTATAAAGGGAAAGCCACAGGCCCATCCTTTGTTTCAGCTGGTTTATGTTGCAAAGCAAGATCAGCAGGCAGTCTATACTTCTAAGTTCCTGTAGGAAGTTGCATGTGCAACAAAGGCAAATGACTCCACCTAGGTCATTAAAGTTCAATGTGGCAAACGCTCAAGGTCTGTACAGCCTGCTCAAGGCTGAGAAGAGAGCACAATTCTCTCTTTTTTGTTTTTTAAAGATGAGCAGTACCAGTAACTGGACAGGGGCACAAGATTTACTTGTTTTCCATAATCACATCTAGGGTAAAGAGTGGCCAGGTGACTGTTCCTGTCTTAGATCAGTGTCTATATTGCTCCTTCTTACAAACATAGCATTAATATATGACTTTGCCTTAGGTCGATAGGAGGTCAAGAAAACTCTTACCTGTCTCTGACTACAGGCTTTCTATAGTACACTCTTTCCCATTCAGACAAAAGCCATGAAGGACACATAAATATGCACTCAGTGCATTTCTTCATAGCAACGAATAACTGCCATGGTGAATAGTGAGCTTGCTGAGAGCAATCCTCTATGAAGGCAACTAGTCTGTTTAAGATATAAGGTCCAATAGTTAAAAGCAACAGATTATAATTAATGATCAAAGTAGTGTGGAAATTAAAGTTGTAAGCCATGGGGAAGTGGAAAACCAGGACTCAAACCATCCCTGATTCTGTCCTTTTTCTCTTTTTCTTTTTACTACTCCTTCTAGAACTTTAGCCATAGAATCCTTTACTATTCCTGAATGATCGATGTAAAAGTAACATTCTTCATGGAGGGCTGTACATAGTCCTCCCTGTTGAAGGAATAAAAGATCAAGTCCTCTCCTGTTTTGAAGGACTACCTCAGACAAGGAGGTTAGAGATTCTTGTAAATGGGAAATAGAGGTTTCTATCTTTTCTATATCTGCATCTATTGCCATTCTAATGCACTCATACTTTTTTCCTTGCAAAACCAGGGCAGAAGCGCTAGTAACTGCTCCTCCCACACTCAGATTTCCTTGGCATCCAAATTTTAAAATTTTAAAATAAAAGGCATGATTTAAATGATTTTGTGGTATATTCAGATATAATTCCCCCTTTTTTGTTTTTTATAAAGATATTGTTTTATGAAGATAAGTTCCATGGCCTGTTCCACAATATCTTGTCCTTTAGGATAATAAAAAAATATATGGGTAACATCCATTTGCCATAATTGGTTAGGTACAAATCCTTGAAGATTAACACTATTATGTGGTACATGAAGAAACCGAGGACGCTGAGAACAAGTCTTTACAACTTGATGTGCATATTTTCTAGGAATAACAAATTGTTGTCTCAAACTATTGCTATTTTGATGATGTAAAGAATGCGATTGTTCAGCTAAGTGTTCCTGTAAGGCCTATAATCTGGTATACAAAACTGCTCTGGCATTGCCCAGGGGTCTAGGCAATCAAGTATGAGCTCTTAAATGCCCTATAAAGTAAGGAATAGTACATGTTTCTCAAATTAAGCTGTATTTGTATAAATGACTGTAAAAATTGAGAATTAGCAGTATCTAAAAAAGGAACAATTTCAAGCAATTGTAAGCCATGAGCTATATATTGGCTATCAGTACACAAATTAAAAAACTTGTTTTTTCAGCATTTCAAAAACAGTGGCTATAATACATAATTCAATTATTTGTGCTGAAGCAGGGGAAAACTCAAGAGAATGAACATGTGATCCAATTACATATACTGATTTCCCATTAGATGAGCTGTCTGTAAATAAAGTAAGTGCATTTTCTATGGGATGGATGCATAAATTTACAGGAAATACAACAGCATGCATAAAGGCAAATTCTAACAACTTGTCTTTTCGATAATGATTTCAAGTTTGCCTAAAAAGTTTGCCATGTAACAGGCCAAATATCAGTATTCTGCAATAACCAAACTTGGTTATTTGCTCTTTGAAATAAGGAATAAATGTTTCATCAGGTTCTTAAGACATTCTTTCCAAAATACTTTCATGATTCTATGCCACAATTCTGTATTAAGACAGCAACAGCTTCATAATATGGTATTCAAACTTTACTTGGAGATGAAGAAAGGTGAATCCACATTAATGGTCCCTTTTGCCAAAGGACTGCTGTGAAATAGCCAACAATTGATCATAGTCTATATAATGTATCTGTTGTTGACTAATAGCTCTATTTTCTGCAAAGCTATTTGTCCCTCATCAGTTAATTGTCCAGGGGAATTAAGCTTTGCATCCCCCTTGAGAATATCAAACAAGGGTTTACGTTCTCCTGTGGTAAGCTTAAGATGAGGTCTTAGCCAATTGATAGCTCCTAACAACTTTTGAAAATAATTTGAAGTAAGTTAATTATCTTTTCTTACTTGAATTTTCTGTGCCACAATTTGTTTAGAATATTGCTGAGGCCTCAAATATTGAAAAAGATATTGCCTTTGAATCTTTTCTGGAGCAACAATTACACCAAAATTTTAAAGCTTGTTGTATAAGAAGAGCAAAGGCTTGTCATAAAACACCTTCAGAAGGATCAACTAATAAAATATCCATATAATGAATAATATACACTGAAGGATTCAAAGTTATAACCTCTTGTATTGAAGTAGAAACAAATTTTTGATGTAATGTAGGGCCATTAGCCATTCTTTGAAACAAAACCTTTTAATGATATCACTTTATGGGTTATTCAAAATTATAAACAAACTCACTAAATGCAAACCTCCCAGTCACCAGGATGCAAAGGAACAGTATAAAAACAATCCTCCAAATCCATAACAATTCTATATGCATTTCCTGGAATGGCAGCTGGAGTAGGCAAGCCAGGCTGCATTGCCTCCACAAGTTCCTTAGCCTCATCAACCCTTCGCAAAGCCTTCAACAATCTCTAACTGCTAAATTTTTTCTTAATTAAAATATGTATGAGTTAAAAATCCTGAACCTGTGATCGAACTGCAAACTGCAGCCAATGGAACACCGGAAGATTAACTTTAATTTTTAAGTTTCTTTTGCAATGTTAGAGCATACCCATAATTTTGGAAAACAAAATCAAGTTTTAAACAATCCATTCTCTTTAAAACCAATACCAAAAGCATTACTTTCACGTTACAAAGTTTGGCTGCCAGTTCTTATATATGAATGCATGACAATGCAGCTTTTAATACCTCATTAAAAGACATTGTTTTAAATCCTATCCTTTATAAGTCTAGTTTCTAGGATAAGAATTACATAAATTGTTATCCCAATTTAGAAGTATCTTTAGAGACCTCTTTTCCTGGGTTGGCTCATGCCTTGTGTTGTCTAAATGACTCCAACCCTGAGTTACCAGCTCGCTCCGGCCAGCCCCACTCGCTCCCGGCCGCCCGTTCAGCCCCCTGCTTGTTCCAGCCGGCCCTGCTCGCTCCAGTCAGCCCTGCTCGCTCCGGTCTGCTCTGCTTGCTCCAGTTGGCCCCGCTCGTTCTGGCCATCCCCGTTCATCCCCACTCGCTTCGGCCCACTAGCTCCTGCCGGCTAGCTCCTGCCAGCTAGCTCCTGCCATCCCAGCTTGCTCTGGCCGTCCAGTTTGGCTCCGCTCGCTTCAGACAGCCTTGCTCGCTCCGGTTGGTCTTTCTGGTCCAAGGATTCATTTCCTATTATTCTTCATAAGTACGCTGTAGCTGACTTCAGACGCACCAGAGGAGGGCGTCAGATCTCATTATGGGTGGTTGTAAGCCACCATGTGGTTGCTGGGATTTGAACTCATCACCTTGGGAAGAGCAGTCGGGTGCTCTAACCCACTGAGCCATCTCACCAGCCCCTGAGTTACCAGTTTTAAGCTGACTTTCTGTTACCAATGTTACAAATTTTTAATCATACCCAATAACTTATAAGCCAATACTCTATAATCAAGACATGCAGAACATATTTATATTTTTAAAATCAGTCAGAAACAAAAATGAAGTAGTTACACACATCTTATATATTTAGACTGGACAAAATTCTTTTTTTCTTATTTATTTATTATTAGAGAATTTCTTCATTTACATTTCAACTGTTATCCCATAAGTCCCCTATACCCTCCCCACCCCCCCCGCCCTGCTCCCCTATCCACCCACTCCCTCTATTTGGCCCTGGCATTCCCCTGTACTGGGGCATATAAACATTGCTAGACCAAGGGCCTTTCTTCCCCAATAATGGCCAACTAGGCCATCTTCTAATACATATGCAGCTAGAGACATGAGTCTTGGGGTTCTGATTAGTTCATATTGTCATTCCATCTATAGGGTTGCAGACCCCTACAGCTCTTGGGTACTCTCTCTAGCTCCTACATTGGGGACCCTGTGTTCTGCCCTATAGATGATTGTGAGCATCCACTTCTGTATTTGGACAAAATTCTTACTTTTTCTAGCTATCATTTCAAGAAGGGAGCACCTTGTCATGCTGAACTCAATATATACAGTCACAGGTTTTTCACAGGTTAACTTATCAGTTTCTGCTGTGCAAATTGAGACTGCCTTTTAAAGAAGTTAAACTAAATCAATGGGCAGATAGCCAACAGATAAAGTTTTAACCATTTTTTCTTTGAACATGAAACACAGAACAACAATCATTCAAACAAAGAAACAAAAACAGACATAAAGTGACAGACACGTACAGCTTGGTGCACCAAGGACAAACAATAGACAGAGAGGGAAAAGAACTTGATATCCCAAAGGGACCTAGATATCCTTCCTACCTAAGATACCCAGAACCAGACCTAAGGATATCACCACTAGGAGCCAGAGAGGAAGCAGGACATCTCCCGATTTCCTCCTGTCCCTAGGAGAGCTAGGAAATAGCTTTTACCATTCCTACTTCTGGGAACCATGGACAGCATAAATCTACTTGAGCTAAGACTTTTTCTAACATCTGTTTTTTAAGCCCTACTCCTCTCACCTGATGTAGCTCTTGGCTACAGACAAATGCCTATATAGAATTCCCCTGTCCCATTGCGCTGTAACCCCTAGGTGAAGTCAGCATTGGGTCAAGACCTCTTCAGCCTAGCTGTATCCCCTTAATGCACCTCCTGCAACAACAGTCTCCAAAAAATAAAATTTATAACTAGCGCTAGCAATAATGTTGTTTATTGCTTACCATGCAAGATACTGTTACTTTTCTTGTGTTTTCTGTGGAGCTCCACCCAAGACAGGGTTTCTCAGTGGGTCCCTCCATTTTCAGGCCTCTCGTTCGGTTGCCACCTGTTTGTCCAGTGACTATGGATGAACTGGCTTTACCTGAAAGGGGTGTTGGAAATGAAAGAGATGGGGGGGGGGCGGGGGGGGGGCTCATGAAGATGAAGCCAAAACAAGGTTCTGGTCAAGGCTCCAAGTTTAATATTCAACACTTCATTCATAAAGGGAGAACCCACAGACCCATCCTTTTTTTTCAGCTGGTTTATGTTGCAAAGCAAGATCAGTGGGCAGTCTATTCTTCTAAGTTACTGTAGGAAGTTGCAAATGCAACCAAGGCAGATGACTCCACCTAGGTTGTTAAGGTCTAGAAATTCTGTCTAAGAAAGAGAGAAGGAGAGAAAGAGAGAAAGAGAGAGAGAAAGAAAGAAAGAAAGAAAGAAAGAAAGAAAGAAAGAAAGAGCTCTCAAAACCTGCACAGAACTTTTTAAACAAAAATTCTAAAATGGCTTTGTCTATGTAACAAAATAAGAAGTAACATTAATATATTGTGATTGACTATTAAACTTCCCTAGTTTTAAAATGAAAAGCAACAGATTTTAAATACTATTTCATTACACTGCAAATAAAAATTAACTGCAGACTTGTGTCTCTCAACTTATGTGTATGTTTACTCATATGAATATATATTATAGAATATATAAGGTATATATAATGTATATACTAGGTAAATCTAAAAGTATGATGTGAGATAAATGTGTACATAGGAAAAAAAAAAAAGGCTGACTTGAGATTTCAGTTCTCCCCTTAATAGTAAACTATATATGCATTTAAAAACATCAGTCCATGTTTAAAGGGAAGACAGGTTTTTATGATTTGAAGAAACTAGTAATGGCACCAGAGACCAAACAAACTTGTTACATAGAAATAAACACAATTTCAAACCATCAGTTGTAGGTCCCACCAGTAGCAAAATCCAGTGTATACACAAACCCCTGGACATCCTTGTTTTAGCAGGAGCAGATTAATTATATACACACAACCCCAGATAGGAAGACAGAATTCACATACACATGGAAAGAAACCATTGATAAATGACAGACAGTCGAATCATCTACAAAAAAGGGATGCAGTTATTTGCACCAAGAGAAGTGTAGATGAAAAAGACTAAAGTTGGCTGGAGATGGCGGAGATGATGCTCAGTAGGCAGACTTTGCCTGGCATGCGTGGCCTGGGTCATGTGGTCAGTGCTGCCAGCACCATAGTAACCAGACCCAGTGGTAAGACACAGGAAGGAGAATCAAGAGTTGAAGGTGGTCCTTGGCTACATAGTCAAGTGTGAAAGCTAGCCTGGGCTACATGAGATTCTGTCTCAAAGACCAAATGTTTTAAGAAAATTATAGAAAAGCAACAGATTGAGAAAATTGCAAATGTGATGTCTTAGATATTGTAGGGAACCTTGGAGTTGACTAAAGACACCCTAAGTTCAAGTTCTCAACACAAAGATTTATTTACTCCAGAAGGACAAAGGGCAGGGGTAAGAGACAAGGACAGGAAACAGGACTAGGGAGAGGAAGAGGAAATAAGGGAGAGAGGATGGGGATATTTGCCACAGGAGACAAAGGACTGCCTCTAGACAGAGAAGAGACAAACATGGCCCATAGGCAAATGTTGGTTTATAAAGGTAAAAGAGGAAATCCTGTGTTGGGATTTAATTTTAACCCCCATAGCAGGTGTTTAATTTTCATTGGACATGTTAATTAAGTGAGCCAAAGGGGGTTTTTGATTTCTGGACTTCAATATTTTGATAGCTGAACTTCAGTAGTCAGTTTCAGGAGGAAGAAATGGAAAATTCCAAATAAAGGAATAGACCTTAGAGGCTGGTGTTTGGCTCGGACAGAGAAGGAATAAGGTGCATAGTTTACATATCAAAGCAGACCTGGCCTCCAAATTCTCCCAGCATTCCTCAGTCCCTACCTGTCTTAGCCTGTCCTCAACCTTGAACTTTCTAGCCCTGTGGCTGGGCTCCCCTTCTACCAGAGGCCCTCCTTATAAGATCCAGACATTTTGGCCTCTTGCAAGTGGCTCCTCTTCTTCTTCTTCTTCTTCTTCTTCTTCTTCTTCTTCTTCTTCTTCTTCTTCTTCTTCTTCTTCTTCTTCTTCTTCTTCTTCTTCTTCTTCTTCTCCTCTTCCACCTCCTGCTCCTTCTCTTCTTGGACATACTTTTTCTCTTTCCCTCTCCCTCCCCCACCCTCCCCATGGCAGCTCCTCATGGCTTGCATAGTCAGCTTTCTTATAGAACCCAGGACCAGCAGCCCAGGAATGGCACCACCCACCATGGCCTGGGCCTCTCCCATCAATCACTACTTAAGAAGGTTCTTCAGGCTTTCTATAGCCCAATCTTATAGAAGCATTTTCTTAATTGAGGCTCCCTCCTCTCAGATCACTTTAGCTTGTATCAAGTTGACATAAACTCTCCAGTCCAGACACCGTGTACTCCATATCCCCATTTATCAAAAAGAAACTCATGGAATATGTTACTAAATATTAATTTTCATTAAATGCCCATTAATTTCTCCTTTGAAAAAAATCACTTTTGCTTTTTAAAACTGTTTCTGAAAATGACCTTTACCAAAATAAACTGAAAGTACTTACTTGTTGGACATTGTGGCTTAGGCCACTTAAGGTAGCATGTAAGGAGGAAAGGCAGAAAGATAAGGCCAGTGCAATGTGCAGAGTGAGTTCCAGGCCAAGGAAGACCTTCATGTTTTTGTCCCCAAAATAGTAATAATTATAAGGGCCAGAGGCAGTCAATGACTCAAGGAAAGTATTCCTTTGAACATGTGAACTTGCAGAGACTGACAGCAGATGCAAGTCCTGTACATGCTGAAACCAAGCAAATTCCCAGTCCCACCCCTCACTGAGGAGCTGTCAGCATTTGAGGGCTGCTGGAAAAGAGGAAATCAGTTTTCTTTAATGGTGTGATGCTGGTATAGTGACCAGGTGAAATGGCCTCATAGCCAAGAATAACTGGACAGCAAAAACTGGGCTCTGAGGATTGAGAGAGAGAAAGAACAGAGTTGAGTAAGAGAGGAAGTGGGCATGCATCTGGAAGGAGTTGTGAGATGGGGTTGAAGTTGACCAAAGAATGAAAAATAAGAATGTGTATATGTGTGTCTATGTCTTATGTGTGTCTGTGTGTCTATCTATGTCTTGTGTGTCTGTGTCTGCCTGTGTGTCTATGTCTTGTATGTGTATGTCTGTCTGTGTGTCTATATCTTGTGTGTCTGTCTGTAATGTGTCTGTCTATGTCTTATGTGTGTGTCTATCTCTGTGTCTGTATGTCTATGTCTTGTGTGTGTGCCTGTCTGTATGTGTGGCTGTGTCTTATGTATGTGTGTATGTGTGTCTGTCTGTCTGTCTGTGTGCCTATGTCTTGTGTGTGTGTGTGTCTGTCTGCCTGTGTGTCTGTCTGTCTTTGTGTCTATGTATTGTGTGTCTGTCTGTACGTGTGTCTATGTCTTATGTGTGTCTGTTTGTCTGTGTTTGTGTGTCTATGTCTTGTATGTGTGTTTGTCTGTCTGCCTGTGTGTTTATGTCTTGTGTGTGTCTGTCTTGTCTGTCTGTGTGTCTATGTCTTATGTGTCTGCATGTGTGTTTGTGTCTCTATGTGTGCACATCTATCTGTGTGTCTGTGTGTGTGTGCACATCTATCTGTGTGTCTGTGTGTGTGTGTGTGTGTGCACATCTATCTGTGTCTGTGTGTGTGTGTTCACATCTATCTGTGTGTCTGTGTCTGTGTGTGTGTGTGTGTGTGTGCACATCTATCTGTGTGTCTGTGTGTGTGTGCATAACTATCTGTGTCTGTGTGTGTGTGCACATCTATCTGTGTGTCTGTGTGTGCTCTTGTACTATGCTTCCCCAGCACTAACTCTGGCTTTGTTTCTCCAGGAAGTGGACTATGAAGAAATGAAGAAGTTAGACTTGAGCATCCTTGTCACTAACAAAGCAGCTTTCCACAAGTCCATTCTGAGCAAGTACAAGGCCACACCCATTCCCATCACTGTCAAGGTCAAGAACGTGGTTGAAGGCATTCATTTCAAGAGCAGTGTAGTCTCTTTCAGAGTTAGTGAGGCAATGGATAGATCCAGCCTCAGCCGGTCGATTGGAAAATTTCAAGTTTTTGATGAAGACACTGGACAAGCAGCTAAAGTAATGTAAGACATAGTTGTGAGTGTATTTCCGGGTTTCAATTACCTTACATGCCTGTTTTATGGAATTCCTTTTTTTAAAAACCCTGCATGGCTCACAATCACCTGTAGCTCCAGTTCCAGAGGTTCTGACACCCTTTTCTAACCTCTGAGGACACCTGCTCATATCCACACACAGATAAGCACATTTATACATAATTTAATATTAAAATAAAATCCTTTTTAAAAACTTAACAAGGTCAGCAAAAGAACCATATTTTTAATTTTTTCATAGTGTGGTGTTGTACTGATTATTCAATCAGTAACTTATTAATATTTGAGACACCACATATGTTATCAAGCCTAAATGCAGACAATAGATTAATTATAGATCCGCACACAATAGATTAATTACAAAGCTCTTTAAGTGACACCACCTAATACATTCCATTGTGGCATGTAGATTTACTGCTCAGACAACCTTACTACATAATAGCTAGAAAATAGAAAAGTGGGGCAGACAATCAACAATGACTACTTTAAAATTCCTGACAGGACATTCAAAAGTACTTGTGAAAATCCAAATGTGTTACCATTTGCTTTTTATAGTTTTATTTTCACATTGTTAAGTATTGTTTGTTTATTAAGACAGTATCACTAGCCCGGGCTGGCCTTGAACTCACTGTGTAGCCAAGGATAACCATGAACTCTTAGTCCTTGTACTTCCACCTCTCTCTATAATTATTTACTAGGGACAATAATTGAAGGCATTAAAATGTAGTTCATGGATTATCTCCAAATAACGTACACAAATATTACAATAAATTAACCACCCATTCTTGTGTGCTTAAATAGCTACTTAGTAGAAAATAAATTATTGATTTGATTGGCTGAACCAAGAAACTCGTGTTTGGCTTGTGTTTCTATCTTTATTTGTTAAACTCAATTGTACTCACTGTACTATTCTGAAAATCAATAAGAGCATATCCTCTCTACTTTTTGATTTTCCTCACTTGCAGAGAAAAAAAATGCAGGAGTGCATGATTTTATTTTTAATAAATTCTTCTTGAAAGTCACCATTCCTAACAATGTTTAGTTCCTTCCATTTAAGTCAACCACTAATTTTTTTAAGTAATTTTTATATACTGACAATATCTCAATAGACTATATAGCATAAGCCTATCCCACCTGCCTTGTGACATTCAAACCCAGTGTGTATAACAAGGCCATATGTACTGGGATAAAGTTAAGTTTGAAAGAGGTACAGATGTTAGTTCCAATGTATCCAGAATTAAAAGTGAATTTGGTGTTTGTGTTGTAACAGATTTGCAAAAGTGCAAGACACTGACAACTGGGTCTCTGTGGACTCTGCCACTTCAGAGATTAAGCTTGTAAAGATTCCTGACTTTGAATCTACATATGTCCAAAATGGTACCTACACTGTAAAGGTTGTGGCCATATCCAAAGGTAAGTTTAATAAACAGATGTTTTTCGTGGTTAAATGCTTTTAGATTTTATCGTCGACCACATGTGTTTGTCCTGACTGTGTATAAATGGCGCCGTCAGTGGTTAAGGCTGTGTGCGCATTTTTTGCTTATTTAGTGACTTCATACTGATAGGAACCTGAGAGCCAGCTATGGGAGGTGTACTCAGTACTTAGCACCCCCTCCTTATCTGACTGGCTTCTGTACTGAATCTGTGTCCACGCTCAGTGATACACTCAGAAAGTCTGAACTCTCTGCTGCTTGTTTTCAAGATCATCCTCAAAAAACCATCACTGGTACCATCATTATCACTGTTGAAGACATCAATGACAATTGTCCCGTACTGGTGGACTCTGTACGGAGTGTCTGTGAGGATGAACCATATGTGAACGTCACAGCAAAGGATTTGGATGGGCCCCAGAACAGTGGGCCATTCAGCTTCTCCATCATCGACCAGCCTCCTGGAACGGCACAGAAGTGGAAAATAACGCACCAGGAAAGTAAGTACATCAACATCTAACTCTAAATGTGATGGACAGCTGGGAGTTTATATCATAAGCCATATCTTCTCTCAAGCTTTATTTTCAGTATAACTTCCAGTATATTTGTAGGCCAGGCGTAGTGGGATGCCAGTGTTGGGAAGCAGAACAGTGAGCCCTCTATGAGAGTTCTGTGAGTTCAAGGCCAGATTAATCCACATCGGGAGTTTCAACCCCACCTGAGCTACACAGTGAGACCCTGTATCAAAAATAGTAGTCATGATGATAATGTGGACCATGTGTCTTCTCTCAAATTATACTTCAATGCATCCCCAATGTAGTCTTTAAGGGGGAAATAAAATGAGGCTCTGAACTCTAAACCTAACGTAGTACCTTAGTTCCTCATGTAGACCTGTGGAAAGTAAAGATGGTCTGGCTTGTCTTTAGGAGGTTGAGTTTTCTCCAAGTATCCTTTCAAGTGCTTCTGTCATAACAAGCTGAAGAAACTGGAGACTTGCTGTGTACTGCAATTATATGTTTGTGAAGTTCATTTATAACAATCCTGTCTAAAATCACATTTTTTAGCATGTACCCTATGTCCCACTCTCTGCATACACTATCTCAGTTAATCCTTGCTCAGTAACGTTGTTTCCTGATGGTGGGCTAGGATGCTGGCCTAACTAGGATGTAGCAACTTGTTGAAAGGCATAAAACGAGTCTGTGGTGGAAACACTATGCAAAGGGTCTGACACACATGCTAACCCGATGCTGGTAGACACAGTCTAATGCCCGTATCTTGCACGTAGTCCTCTTCTTGATGTGATCTTTTGAGTGTCTTTGGGAAAGACTCAAATGCAGAAAATTCTATCCAGAAGACTATTTATCAAGCAGTGTTCATTTCAGAAAGGTTTATAACACAGTTATCAGCAACTGTCTATAGCTTACCTTAAAATAATGCAGAGAAAGATTTTGTTTGGTCTTTCTGCTATTTGTTGATGTTGTTTGATTTGTTTTGGTTTTTTGTTGTTGTTTTTTAATACATGAATACAAATGGTTCTCACAGTCCTAGTACTTGGGTGGCAGAAGCAAGGGGACTGTTTTAAGATTAGCATTTACTACGCATCAAGTTCCAGACCAGCCTGGTCTCCGTAGCAAGATCTTGTCTCAAAGAAATGATGTCAGCAGAACAGCCCAGTGGTTGAAAGTCCTTGCTGCCAAGCCTGATCAATGAGTTCCACAGCTAGGACCTATCTCTAACCCCCACATGCTAACAGTGTTACTGGAACACACAGATAGAGCCACGTCCACACTAAATAAGCAAATGTAACTTTCTTCTTTCAAGATATGACTTCAAAAATTCCTTGGGGGGGGGGGGGTTGTTGTTTTTATCTGCTTGTTTTTGAAGCAGCATCTTACTCTGCTGCCTATGCTGGCCTCAAACTCTGCTGTTGTCCTGCCTCAGTTTCCAGGTGCTAACAACTATTACTTACTTTGTCTTTTTTCATGTGCCTCTCGCTGTATTAAAATGCTTGTTTAAATAACATGAAATGCCACTACCAAACTTTTTAACGAAAGAAACAAAACAGCAGGTATAGAGAGAGAAGGTATTGTCACAAAATAAAAGACCAAGATAAAAATAAGCCCGGCTTATCCTGAAAAATATCAAAACTGGGGGTGACATCAGACATTTTCTGCTACATTTAAAAACTACTTTGATAGCTTCTTTTATAATTATTGGTAACACAAATGTCATTGAATGAACATATTATTCACAGAAATGTCATCTCAAGTATCATCAAGTTCCACTGACTGGAGCATGTGGCGGTTGTTCCTAGCATTTGATAGATCACACACATTAGCTAATCTAATCATCACGAAAGCTGTATCCAACCCCAACCATCTTGTAGTTAATCTTTTGAAGTTTGTGGACACATTTTTGGTGAACACAGAGAATGAGCGCCGGGAGGAGCTAGGGAGAAATAAAGCGTCCACCTCAAGCCATATTAAGACCCTTTCCCTGCCTCTTCTCTCAACAGCCACCCATTTTCATTCTCTTGTGTCTCCTTTCTGGCAGGTACCAGTGTGCTACTGCAGCAGAGCGAGCGGAAGCGCGGGAGAAGTGAGATTCCCTTCCTCATTTCCGACAGCCAGGGCTTCAGCTGCCCCGAAAGGCAGGTCCTTCAGCTCACCGTGTGCGAGTGTCTGAAGGGCGGTGGCTGTGTGGCTGCGCAGTATGACAACTACGTCGGGTTGGGCCCTGCCGCGATCGCTCTCATGATCCTAGCACTCCTGCTCCTGCTCCGTAAGTCTTCAGAGCCTGTGATCCCAGTCCCTTGAGTAGTGTTAATAGGTCTTCAGAAAGGACTTGCCACACTCACGTGCCGTGTAGATAGAAGGTTATTTTTACAAAAACAGTTTATTCCAATCCAAGGGCGCTTTGCACTGGTCTCCTCTAACCCCCACTCTTGGCTGCTCGCCTTGCCTTTGGCCAGCACTCGCTGCAGTCAACCCTTTCCAAAGCACCTCAATGTGCCCTCACAATAACAAGCTGTGCCCAGCCAGTCCTGCCTGCCCTCCTCTCTGCCAAAGGCCTGGCATCCCCTGCCGTTGCACTGTACTTGAACTTGGGCAGAGTACCACCTCCAAGACCGCCTGAGCTGTCTCCATGGAAAGAGGAGACGCCTATTTTTATAGATGTCTAGTTAAGTGCACAGAGCCCAACAGTTTACAAGACCCATCAGCTCTTTTTGGTTGTGACTGATTTGTCTTGAATTATCGTGGAGTCAGCTATGCATTTTTTAATCCAAGGATTCTACTTCCTGTCTTCCCATCCCAGCTTCTCTGAAGTCTGACCTGGCACTCAGCCCATGACACTTGATTACTATTGATTTTTAACAACAGTACTTAGGAGCTGGGTGTGTGGCTCCATTGGTAGAGTGCTTATGTGGCATGCCTGGGTTCAACCTTCAAATTACATAAAACTAGATATGGTGGTACAGCTCATTTGTGACCCCAGAACTCGGGAAGTGAGAGGAGAAGGCTCTGGAGTTTAGGATCTTTCTCAGTTACATACCGAACTCAAGGCCAGCCTGGGCTATATAATACCCTCTCTAATTAAATAATTAATAGGTAAATAAATAAATGTAAGCAAAGAGAAGAAAATGGTATTCAGGTAAGTCAAAGGTGAAGTAAAGAATCAGAGGGATGGGACTTATGCAAACCCCCACTCTGAGGTAAAATACAGTAGCCTTGATGGTCTAGAGTGTGTTGATGTTTTATTCTGGATTTTTTTTTCTCCCAGGTGTGTGTGTGTGTGTGTGTGTGTGTGCTCAAGCACATACACAGGCACACACAAATGCATGTTTTGTTTGTTTTCTTTGGCTGGGGCTTTAGAGACAAGGCTCCTGCTGGCCTCAAACTTAGAACAGTCCTCCTGCTTCAGTCCTCCCAGACATGGGAGAGCTACTAAGTACTGGGAGAACCACAGGCGTGTGCCACCCTTCTTATCTGCTTTTGATCCCTCTGGGAGAACCACAGGCGTGTGCCACCGTTCTTATCTGCTTTTGATCCCTCTGGGAGAACCACAGGCCTGTGCCACCGTTCTTATCTGCTTTTCATCCCTCTGATACATATCTCTTAGACAGTAGACTTGCCCCCCAAAAAAAAAAAAAAAAAAATGGAGGCAGTAGTTTAAGTGACCTCATCCAGTCACAGTATTCTGCTTGGGGGCCAGAGACGGCTCTCTTGTGATGAGGAAGACCTTTGAGTCAGAGGACTCTATCTGCCTCCAGGCTTTGATATAATTCAACCAAAGCAAGGTTGGAAAGATTGGATCAGAGTGAAAAAAGACAGAAAGCAGAAAAGTGAAGCTTCCAATATGTAAAGAGTGGGGTTTGAGAAGTCAAATGTGAATTGTAAATGACACGGGTTTAGCTGGTGAATGGACCTCTGACTCCTCTTTGCTGTGTACAGTGGTGCCGCTCTTGCTGTTGATATGCCACTGTGGAGGGGGCGCCAAAGGCTTCACCGCCATTCCTGGGACAATAGAGATGCTGCATCCTTGGAATAATGAAGGGGCACCCCCTGAGGACAAGGTCAGTACATCAGACAGTGATGCAATCTGTTACTGGTCTGATTTTATTGGGGGACATGGGGAATTTGGACATTCTCATTTTGTAACTCAGACTAGCCTTGAACTCAAAACAATCCTCCTGCCTTGGACTCCCAAGTGTGGGGATTACAGGTATGAGCCACCAGCTTCTTTTATGAGTTTAAAGGTGTCTTACTTAGAAGATTTTGGCAACAGTTTTCAGCATGAAAGATTAACACAGCTATTAAGTTGTGAAACATATTCATTAAGAGCTAGCACCCAATTCTTAAAGTCCTTGCCATCTGGGAAGTAACAATGTCTGTAGGACTGAGCCCTACATCTGTAGGATCTGACAGTGTCACAGTGAAATTGAAGGACCCGAGTGCTGTCCGCTGCAAAACTGACCACTTGCTTGCTGGTAAGGGAAAAGCCCTATACCTTTCAAGGTGACAGGAGCCTGTGTTGATGTTGTAGTGTGACAGTGAAGACACAGCACTAGTCATCAGATCTCAGGCATATACCTTTGTTAAACAACAGGTTCAAACGAGAGTAGACCAGAGTGGAAAGGCTTTGAGTGTACTCTGATATGTCCTGTGCTAATGAGAATGCAGACCAAAAAGCACCAGGTGATCCAAACTATGTAGAGCAAAGGTCAGGGGAGGCACCCCATTATTAAATGGCCCTTTTAATGCCAGGATTGGACCCACTTCCATTCTCAGTATATTCAGCTGACAGAGGTAAACTCCAACTCCCAAGGCTCTTATGAAGTGTGCCCAAATTCCTTTTTCTATTGCTTAATAGTTAGTTCCCCCATCTCTCCATGACCCTAGGTCTTTCCTCTCCATCCACCACAAGTTCCACTGTAGAATATATGTATCAACATCAAGTGTCAGAAAGCCTGAGTATAGCCAAAGTAGAACATGGTGACTCTCCATGCCCATCACGTTCCTTGTTACTACGGCCAAAATAGCCTGACAAAGCGAATTAAGGAAGAAAAGGCTTATTGCTTGAGAGATCCAATCCATCATGGCAAGGAAGGCTTGGTAGAAGAAGTGTGAAGAAACTGGTCACATTGCATCTGTAGCTGGGAAGCAGAGAGCAGACAGGGAGTGATGTCAGGCTATAAAACCCCAAGGTCTACCTGCAGTGATCCACTTCTTATAGTGAAGCTCCGCCTCCTCATGGTGCCACAATCTTTCAAAGCACACCACCAACTGAGGACCAAGGAGTCAAACACATGAGCCTATGGGGGCATTTCCTATTCAAACTGCAACACTACCCTCTAACCCCAGTAGTTGGGAGACTAATGGAAAACAGTCACAAATTCAAGACCAGTCTAGACTACACGGTGAGATTTACTCTCAAACAACTAAACAAAAAGATAACAAATAATTGGATCCATCAACATGGAGATCCATCAGCACATGCCCCCACTCTACCCTCTTCCTGCTCTTCCACAGATGGGTTTCCTCCCAGACTCTAGCTCCTGTCCTCATTCTAGAGCAAGTATCTGAGACATCATGAACTGCTCTGTAGGCACGTTTTCTGCAACGTGTATATAGCATTTCTTGATCCTCTTTGATCAGAAGGCAAGAGACTCTATCTTGTAGCAATGGAAGATTGGAAGTAGACTCTTTATTTTGAATGGCCATATGTCCAGCTGAAATTTCAGAGTTTGGTAACTGTCACACAAAACCCTAAAGGGAAGGCAGGTGCCATTGGTTCTGGTAAAGAGGGTAAACCAAGACCACATAAAGAAATCTGGGGCCAGGCGTGGTGGCGCACGCCTTTAATCCCAGCACTCGGGAGGCAGAGGCAGGCAGATTTCTGAGTTCGAGGCCAGCCTGGTCTACAAAGTGAGTTCCAGGACAGCCAGGGCTACACAGAGAAACCCTGTCTCAAAAAAAACCTAATTAATTAATTAATTAATTAATTAAAAAAAGAAATCTGGGCTTTGTGTCCTCCTCTGGTTGTAGTCAACTCTAAAGCAGGAAGAAGAAATCCTTTACAAGACTCCAGTGGATGTGCCCCCTGCCCCCCACCAAACTTCCAGCTGTTTTCCTAATTTGCTTAGGAGGAATTAGCTCGTGTCTCATTCCATCCACTTAGCTCACATCTTCCTGCCAAGTACACACTGACCCCTTGTCATCCGGATTCATTTCTGAGCTGTGTTCACCCCCAGGTGGTGCCATCGCTTCTGGTGACCGATAGTGCAGAAAGCCCGGCAGTGAGAGGCGGCGGCGTAGGAGGTGCGATGCTCAAGGAAGGCATGGGGAAAGGCAGTAGCTCAGCTTCCGTTACCAAAGGGCAGCGTGAGCTGTCTGAGGTTGACGGAAGATGGGAAGAACACAGAAGCCTCCTCACCGCTGGGGCCACTCACCATGTAAGGACAGCAGGGACCATCGCTGCCAATGAAACCATAAGGACAAGAGCCACGGGGGCTTCTAGAGACATGAGTGGGGCTCGAGGAGCCGTTGCCGTGAATGAGGAATTCTTAAGAAGTTACTTCTCAGAGGTAAGCACCGGTTCCTATGGATGGTGATGAGGGAGACGTTTATATGAAAATATGAGGCTCTAGATTACTAAGTGGGCTTTTGTGAGGGATAGTTAGTGGGGAAGTTTTATGGGGTTTTTTTGAGTTGTGTTTGCAGACGATGAGAGAGTTGGGACCCGCTGAAGTAGCCAGTGGCTGAGTTAATCAGTGGTAACAAATGGCCCCACAATCTGCTTAGTTCTTTTTCTTCATGTTTTTACCTGTCAGTTTGTGCTGGCTCTGCTCCATGACGTCTTCGTCATAAGACACACACTAAAAAAGCAGATTAAGTCAGGGAAGCTGCCATCTTGTGACGCAGGAGAAACAATAGTGGCCCAGGCGTTGGCTCTGGTGGCTATGTGTCTCCTTGCTGGGATAAAACACCTGACAAACACATTTTTTTTTCCTTTTTTTAAAGACTTATTTATTTTATATATGTGAGTACACTATTGCTGTCTTCAGACACACCAGAAAAGGGCATCAGATCCCATTACAGATGGTTGTGAACTACCATGTTGTTGCTGGGAATTGAACTCAAGACCTCTGGAAGGGTAGCCAGTGCTTTTAACCACTGAGCCATCTCTCCAGCCCCTGACAAACACATCCTAAGGAGGGAAGATGTGTTTATTTGGGCTCATGGTTTGAGCCATTAATGACAGACCATCATGGTGCTGAAGGCTTGGTAATGGACTCATAAGACAAGTCAAATTTGTCCTCATGCAGGAAGCAGAGAGAGGTGGAAGCTGGTTCTCAGCTCGTTCTCTTCTGATTTCCTTTTTATTTGGTTTGGAACCCCAGCCCTTGGAATGGTGCCACCCACATTTATGATGGTGACTCTGCCCTCCCCGTTCAAACCTCTTTGAAAACTGCCTCATAGACACACCTAAAGGTGTGCTGCCAAGGCGATTCTAAATCCAGTCAAGTCAGTGGTGAAGCTTACTCACCACAGGCTCTTTCAGACTCTGCCCCCTTCACAATTGCATTTCTTTCGTCAAAGAAAGTCATGTGACTATGATAAATGACCATGGGTTAGAAAATACAACCCCTCTGCAAAAGCAGGTTTCAAAGGAGTAAACACAGGAAGAAAGACAGAGATCATAGACTAAAACACTCAGGCTAATAAATCCACTTATATTTTTGTTTGGGGTTGGGGGGTGTTTGCTTGTTTTAATTGTATTGATTTTATGTGTATGGGTGTTTTGACTACATGTGTGTCTGAGTGATGTGTGTGTGCAGTTCCAGTAGAGACCTGAAGAAGGTGCTAGAACCCTGAAACTGGAGGTACATGTGGTTTTGTGCTGCCATGTGGGTGCTGGGAATCAAACCTAGGTCTTCTGGAAGAGCATTAAGTGACTCCACACTAAGCCGTATTTCTAGCTCCACATTTTTATAATTTATATGATAAACTTGTGACTCTGAAGGGAATTCACACACACACACACACACACACACACACACATGCGCATACACGTGCATACACACTCACACACATGAATCCTGAAAAAGTTACACAAAAGATTAATCATATGTCATTGCTTGAGATTAGTAATTGAAAATATGACTAGAGATAAGTGTTTCACCTAGACAAAATTTATCCCAGAATACATTTCATTACTAGGCAGAACCAAAAGGATTCATTTTATTTCAGAATGGAAACTAGTCGATTCATGCAGAAACATAGCACTCCTACATATGTCAGTGATTTATGACAGGAATCCAAAGCCTTAAAGCAAAAACTGCTGGAGAAATTGACAAATCCACAATTATAGTCAGACATTGAAAGGAGGAGTACACAGGAAGTCAGTAAGGCTGTAAAGGAAATAGCAGCTGGCTGGATCTAGTTGACATGATAGAATGCTGGGTACCACAACAATTTAAATAGGTCTGGTAGCATTGCAGGGACAAGAACGTTACTCAATGAAGGAGCTTAAAGTTCTGTGTTCAATCTACACACACACACACACACACACACACACACACACACACACCAAATAAAGAGAACTAGAATTTCAAAGCTATCATAAAACTGTCCTAAGAATCAATAGCTGGAAGTAGAGACACGTATCTGTAAGCACAGCACATGAGAGGCTAAGGCAAGAAGATCCAGGAGTTCAAGGTCATCCTCAGCTACATATAGAATTTGAGGCCAGCCTGGGATACATAAAATCATGTCTCAAAGAGAGTAGAAGTTTTCTAGCGTATCCATTGTGTACACAGACTTTCACCAATTAGCATTTGGCGTTACTTTCCATTCTGTTCATCACTCTCATAAACACACGTGTGTGCCTGCAAATACAGTGTGTATATTCTCTATTACACACAGTACAGCTAACAAAATAAGAAACTTAAAATTGATACAATGTACATTTCAGTTTAGACACTGATCACTTCCATGATAATGGCAGTCTTGTCAAGCAATTACATTTTCTATTCAATGTCTAACTGGGTTACTAAAACACTATTCACTTTTAATCTGAAGTTGTACACCACCTTTTTTCATCTTTCATATTAATATTTTGTGAGATGACACACCAACCATGATGTAGGATGGCTTGATTGTGTTTCTCTTATGTTTTCTTGTAGTTAGATTCAATTTTTATTTTCAGTTTTTGTATTATTATATCAATAAATAGCAAGCCTGTTTTTAAGTGAATTTGTGCTGGTAATGATCTGTGTCCACGCTTATTTTTGTTTAGAAAGCGGCCTCCTACACTGAGGAAGACGACCTTCACGTGGCCAAAGACTGCCTTCTCGTTTACTCTCAGGAAGACACGGACTCCCTCCGAGGCTCCGTCGGGTGCTGCAGTTTCATCGAGGGAGAGCTCGATGACCTGTTCCTGGATGATCTGGGCCTTAAATTCAAGACCCTAGCTGAAGTTTGCCTGGGTCGAAAGATCGATACGGATGTGGACATTGAACAGAGGCAGAAGCCGGTCAGAGAAGCAAGCGTGAGTGCAGCTCCTGGCTCACACTATGAGCAAGTGGTAACCAACTCAGAGAGCACGTACTCCTCTACCACCGGCTTCCCCGCCCCCAAACCTCTGCACGAAGCGCACACGGAGAAAGTCACACAGGAAACTGTCACTGAGAGCTCTGTGTCCTCCAGGCAGAGTCAGAAGGTAGTACCGCCACCTGATCCTGTGGCTTCTGGTAATATTATAGTGACGGAAACTTCCTATGCCAAAGGCTCAGCAGTGCCGCCCAGCACTGTGCTACTGGCTCCCAGACAGCCACAGAGCCTGATCGTGACAGAGAGGGTGTATGCTCCAGCCTCCACCTTGGTGGGTCAGCATTATGCCAATGAAGAAAATGTCCTTGTTACCGAACGAGTGATCCAGCCTAATGGGGGCATCCCTAAGCCCCTCGAGGTCACCCAGCATCTGAAAGATGCACAGTATGTAATGGTGAGGGAAAGAGAGAGCATCCTTGCTCCCAGCTCAAGCACGCAGACCACTCTGGCAAGGCCCAGCGTGGCAGCAGGAGGACAGAATGTCACCGTGACAGGAAGAATACTGACCCCTGCTTCCACTCTGCAGTCCAGTTACCAGATGCCCAGTGAAACCTCCATCAAGGCTAAGACGACCGTGCTCTCTAGTGTGGGAAGCATGGGTCCTCTGCCCAATTTAGATCTAGAGGAATCTGGTCATCCCAATTCTACTATAACCACATCTTCCACCAGGGTCACCAAGCATAGCACTGTGCAGCATTCTTACTCCTAAAGAGAAGCCAGCCGCAGTCTGATCTGTAGCTCCCACCGATGCTACGGTCTGATCTAACTAGCTACCACTTGATGGGTGTTTCCATGCCCTCATGTTATAGGAGCCACACAAGACTTGCATACTGAAAAAACTCATTGACATGCCAAAGACACCATGTCTCAGGTAGGGCTGTATTTCAGAAATGCTCTGTGATTATTGGGGGATGGAGTTAAGATGCTAGCTCCTAAGTGCCTTCTAGTGCACTGTGCAAGCAATACTCGCAAATGGGACACATAAAATTGGGTTCTAAGAACTTAACCAAACTAAAGCAGGGTATCTAATTCGTCTGGTCCAGAAGGATGGGTCTCTGCACAAGGTATTAATATTCAGCAGGGACAGTTCCACCCCTTATATTACAGAGCCACACAGGTTATAGGTACCAAATAGCACATCCACCCAGAGACACGTCTCCACTCTGTTTCATATTCAGTTTCTGGTTCACTTTAACACTGGAACCGTGAGTGCACCAGAGGAAAGAAAGAAAGAAAGAAAAAAAGAAAGAAAGAGAGAGAGAGAGAGAGAGAGAGAAAGAAAGAAAGAAAGAAAGAAAGAAAGAAAGAAGGAAAGAAAGAAAGAAAGAAAGAAAGAAAGAGAGAAAACTGGAGCCCTTTGTAACTGTGTAAAGTTGACAGAATTTAGAACACTATCAGGATAAGAATACATATTGTGTATTTCTCTGCACTTACCATGTCTTGTGAGTGGAAAAAAATGACTTCATATTTCTCCTAATTTATCAGAGATCATAAAAATGTTGAGTATTTCAAATTAGTTTTATAATCTAACTAATCATGAGAGCCAAGTTTGGTGGTGCAGGCCTTTAGTCCAGAATTCAAGAGGCAGGCAAATCTCTCCAGGTTCTAGGCCAACCTGGTCTATATAAAGGATTCCAGGACAGCCAGGGCTACCTAGAAAAACTCTGACTCAAAAAAGCAAACAAAACAAACAACAAATACTAGTAATAATTCAGGATAAAATTCCTAGTTAACTTTTCTGTAATGTGATAAGTCTACGAAGGAAAACCTCATCATATACTTGTTTCTCATCTACAAGTTAATGCAGTTAGGGGCTGGACAAATAAATGCCCGAGTGGTTAGGAGCACATTACTGCTCTTGCAGAGAGCTCTACTTCAGTTTCTGACATCTGCATAACTGTGGCTACTGGCTCACAACCACCTCTAATTCCAACTCAAGGGATCTGATGCCCTCTAGTGGACTCCAAAGACATTGCCCTCACAGTTGAGTGGTGAGTGAGCAGCCATGTCCCACTCTTCCATCCTCAGTGCCTCTCACAGCCGCCATATCCCCTCTTGCCATTGACTGCCTGCCATTCTCAGTGCCTCTCACAGCCAGTATCTATGGAGCAAGATAAGTTCCACAAACCACTCTTTTACAATTAGTCAGATATCAAGAACACTCAGTAGTTCAGTAATTCTGAATTACGAACTTTACCACCTTGATATCTGAAAGTAATTGGCTGGTCATGAGTTGATATACATGAAGTAAATACTTTATCATAAAAAACCCTTGGGTAATTGGCACAATTTCATTCAACTTCCTTGCCTTGATTCTTCCAGGAAGTTGTTGTTTGGATTCTACAGAACATCAATGGAAAATATTACATAATAAAAATTTGCTTCTAAAAAAATGTTTCAAAACCTATGTATATATCAGTCATAATTTATATCCATGTTTTTCATCCGAAAAAAAATGTTGAGAACTATCCAATTTCTGGATATTTTGCTAGGAAAATGAAATTCTACACTTATATTTTTGTAGACTTTTTTTAAATGTTGCTTACATGGATTGTTTTGAAAAAATATTATACTGTGCACCCTGTGATACATGAAATGATTTTATGCATAGTCTGCTATGTGGGCAGAGGTCACCGTATTCCTATGATCTGGAATTGTTTACTTTCTACAAAGTAAGCTTTGTGGGGATTTTGCTTTCATTTTCTTTGTAGCTGATGTTATTTTACCAAGTGTGCAGCAGGAATTACACCACTGTGTGGAATTATAAATACATCCCATGTGCTTAAAAAAAACCCTAAAACTCAGTCTTGAGCTCCCTCTGGGTGGTCTGAGGCTCCACGGCTCTTTCGTGCAGGATATAATCTTCCTTGTTCCCCAAAGGGTGATTTGCATTAGTTTTTACATGTGTTCCTTGGGAGGTTTGCATTTGTGTGTGTATCCATGTAAAATATTTTAATAAAAAGGCCACCTTCCCTCAGAGTAACCTCTATCCATGTCTTACTACTGATATCTTACAAGGAATGTTACTGTGTGGTAAAAAGAGCTTCCTGGAGGCAGATGTTTCTTGAGTTTTGTTATTTAATATGATCTGCTTTGCTGGCCCAGCCACCCCCTTCGGAAGAGCGTTGCTAACCTTCATAAGAAGGGTAGTTACATTGTGTCTTAGTCAGGGTTTCTATTCCTGGACAAAACATCATGACCAAGAAGCAAGTTGAGAAAGAAAGGGTTTATTCAGCTTACACATTCCACATTGCTGTTGATCACCAAAGGGTGTCAAGACTGGAACTCAAGCAGGTCAGGAAGCAGGATCTGATGGAGAGGGCGAGGAGGAATGTTACTTACTGGCTTGCTCAGCCTGCTCTCTTATAGAACCCAAGACTACCAGCCCAGGGATGGTGCTACCCACAAGAGGCCCTTCCCCCTTGATCACTAATTGAGAAAATGCCCCACAGCTGGATCTCATGGAGGCACTTCCCCAACTGAAGCTCCTTTCTCTGTGATAACCCCAGCTGTGTCAAGTTGACACACAAAACCAGCCAGTACACATTGAATAGTCTCTTACTATACAGTGATTTCAACGCTGTGCTCTTGACATGGGATGGAATTCTATCCCAATCAACCCAGGACTAACAGAAAATGTAGTAAACTAGACATGTTGTTAATATGCCCGGCCCACCTAATATTGCAATACAGTTCTGAGCATGTCACTTTGGCAGCACCCTGCAGTTGGACCATCATAAGTTTGTGACTGTTTTTTTATTATTATCTAAATTAAACCTTAAGCAAGTACTTCTGTTATGTTAGTCCAGGAGTTTTATTCTTAAGGAACTGAAGGTCCCCCTGACCGGAAAGAAACTAGAGAAATCTCTTATAATTTACCAGAGAAGGAGGAAGCTCCCGATCTGACCAGAGGAGAGGATGTTTCTCTACAATGTTTAGAGAGAGCTGTTTTAGTTGCTTGTTACTTTTCACAACAAAGGATATGAGACACTGCAGCAGCAGAAGAAAGAAACCATTTTTCTATGCTGGGACTCTAGGGAAATACATATTAATGAGAGAAAAAATAAGACCATTAGCGTGTATAAGACACACGAAAAACTTTAGAATTGAGCAAGTAGGAAAAAAAATGTTTAGAATTTGGTTTTATATTTTTCAGAGCAAAGCTTTAAATAAATTTACCAAACCATGGGGAGGAGCTAGCCTTGAACCAGACAAAGTTCAGAAAATTCCAGGGAACTTGGGCAAACAGGATTTACAGTCAGTAAAATGGATGCTTTTACTTGCTGATCAGCATGGAGAGGGGTAACCTGTTATTGGCTGTGGTTAAAAAAACAAAAGAAAGTAAGGCTTCTTTGTTTTTACATAGCAGCCAAATAGCAGTTCCGTATGTAAGGACTCAATTTATGGATGCCCATTAGTTAGTTCAACTGCATAACTACTTGGGCTGGCACAAAAGAAGAGTCATGTGGATTTCTAGCAGGGAAGATAAATCAGAAGAAGGCCACTGGGACAGATGTGGTGAAAGACCTACAACATGAGGACTCCCCGATGTTCTGACTCAGGAGAGGCAACACCCCAAATCATTCACGAGAAACAGTCTTAATGCAAACTGCAAGAGGACTTTTATTCAGAGCATTCTGGGGCCCACAGTCGTACACCAGTACACCACGCAGGGGTAGAGGACCGCAGGGGTAGAGGACCGTGTGCCCTGAGTAGCTGGAACAGGGGATATTTAAAGGAAGAAACCACAACTCAAGGGGGTGGGGAGGGCGTTGTTGGAAAATACCAAAAATACCAGTTAAGAGTCACTATCGAGTGGGAGTCAAGACAGATTCCATGAGTCTCTAACAATAGCACATTTGCATAGCGGTTCCAGCAGAGGTCAGGGTGAGTCAGGGTGACTTTCTTTGAACGAATACTCTCTGAACCCAGGAAGCGGGTGGGTGGAGGAATATCGCTATCTGTTTTATGATTAGCAGCCTTGGAGCATTGAATCACAAAGGTCACATTCTCAAACCTATGACTAAAGGCCTAGTTTTTATGTTTTTATGTTTCACTTTTTCAGTGGTAAAGAAGGAAGGTCTGTCTAAAGATTGGTGGCATCAGTTCCTCCTCCACCAACATGAGAGATGGGCCTTATCCTGCTCTTCATGGTGGGAGACAGATACCCTTACAAACATAATCTACCATGTTCTACAGAGTGAGTTTGAGGACAAGCAGGGCTATACAGAGAAACCCTGTCTCAAAAAATAAACAAACATAAAAAAAAATTAAGAAAAGATTGTATTGGGGGAGTAAGATACCTGTCTGTTCTAGGTCTGGCAGTGTTCTCTGTTCCTGGGTCCATCTGTGACAAGGGTATAACAGGTTTTCTTCTGCTGTTTCTTTGGAAGTCAGATTCATCTGAGACTCCTTCACTAATTCTGCCAGTGATAGGGGTGGTAACATGAGTGCTGAAGGGGGTCTCTGAGATTTTTTTTGAGAACACCTGACTAGGACTAAAGGCCTAATTTTTATGTTTTTATGTTTCACTTTTTTAGTGGTAAAGAAGGAAGGTCTGTCTAAAGATTGGTGGTATCAGTTCCTCCTCCACCAACATGAGAGATGGGCCTTATCCTGCTCTTCCTGGTGGGGGACAGATACCCTTACAAACATAATCTACCATGTTCTACAGAATGAGTTTGAGGACAGGCAGGGCTATACACAGGGCCATGGTTATCTTTCTTTATGCCTACCCATGTGCTGATCAAATTTGCCTCCCGTGCCTCACAACCCTTCACATCTCTTACCATGCAGCCCACTTGCTAGAATAAATTATCATCATAGACATTAGGAAACAAACCCATAAGAGGGTGAGAATGAACTGGCGCTGTCCCCCAGATCACAAAACACACCAACCCTTGAGCAAAGTCAAAGAAAAGAGATGAGCTCCTCTTCAAACTCCAGACACACAAGACAGACTGGATGGCATGTGCACACCACCTGTGTCCCAGATACTCCAGAGCCATTCTTAGAAACTGGCACTGCAAGGCCAGCCAGAGTCACAAGGCAGAGGGTGAGGCCGGAAGAGCCTTGGGTCATCTTCAAAATGAGCAGAGAAAAATAGTGGTAGAGAGGAAGACTGAAAAGCCCTTATTCCCTTGCTAAAGATGTCCACAACTGTTGTGTTTATAAAAAGATAAAGGAGAGAGGAGATGTTTTGGTGGGTGTGTAGTCAGGTATGGGGAAAAGGGATGCCTCCTTGGGCCCATGCTGAGGCATTCCTTCCCCCTGAGAGACAGCCACACGATGATATAGTACATTATAGAGTTTATTGGGGGGGGGGGCAGTTAAGAAGGTAGTAGAGGCAGAGAGTAGAGGAATAGAGGAGTAGAAGCTGGCCATGAGCACAGAGAGAGAGGGAGGACAGGAATGGGCAGAGAGAGGGGAAGGGGTGAGAGAACAGAGGGGGAACAAGAAGGCAAGAGCAAGAGAGAAGGGAGGGGGAGCAGCCCCTTTTATAGTGAGTCAGGCATACCTGGCTGTTGTCAGCTAACTGCAGGGCAGAGCTTAGAAAAAATGCTAGCAACATCTTGACCTGATGCAGGGATACTCCAGTGTCAAGTGATGTGTGCTTCACTATACTATCAGGACACACACTCCTGGACAGAGACTTAAGACGCTATTCACACATGTGAGGCATGAAGCTCTATGAACAGCTACATGTAACAGAACTCACATGAGAAAGCCAGTGCTATTGAAATGAACCAAAAAAGTCACACTTGGTGGCATAAAACCCCCAATTCTTTGTAGGCATAATGTTTTCACACACTGTGTAAAGGTTATTCTTATGTTATCCAAATGCTGATTTCTTCTCGCTCACAGCTTGTTTCAATCCACACATGGCTTTGCTACATTTATTCTTAAAGCTCCTGTCTCGAGTTTGTATAAACATTGATCCTCATTTGTTCTCTGCCTTGTCAATAAAAGCCAATGAGCCAATGCAAGGCTTTGGAGCAAGAATAGGTGGGACTTACAATTCTAGGGGGGGTGGAAGACGAGAGAGGAAGAGAGGAAGGAGTCACGAAGGAGGTGAAGAAAAACATCAAGAGAAGAGAGCAGAACCAAGAAAGGGTGAAAATTTTCAAGTAAGATGGAATGTGGTCTGGAGGAAGCCTGACTCTCCTGGAGGTTTAGAATGGTTGCTCAGTGTTTAACTGGAGGCAATTTTAATAAATCCGAGTCTCTCTGTGTGGTTATTGGGGAAATAGTTGGTAAGAAATATAGCAGCCAGATTAGTTCACAGTTTACATTTATATTAAAAATAATTCCTTCTACAAATGTTTTACAATATGGGGCATGTTATCCAGATCCTTAAAATTCATATTCAGGCCTTAAAAGAAAAGTTCCGGAGGGAAAGCGCAAACTAGAACTCCCCGAGACCAAAGACAGTTTGGTGAGGGGAATAGCTGCTACAGCTTCGGTCCATCCTGGTTCTCAGGGGCCGGAGCTGGTAGCAGCCTGCTTTAGCCTAGAGCCCAGAAAAACAGAGCGGACTGAGCAGAGCCAGGCAAGATCATGAGCCCTGTCTCCACTGCCACTTGCTAATACTGCCAGCACCCATGCAGGAGACACAGGGCAAAATGGCTTGCACGCACGTTTACCAAAGGTAGTTTCTCTGAGGTTTTCCCCACAGGCCCCGGTATGCATGCCACTTGGCAAAGGTGGCGATTCCACAAGGCACCTGGGCCTAGGAAAACTGCAGGGACGCCATTAAATCTTAGGCCAGAGCCAGGCTGAATGCAGGCCTGGAAGACAAGAGCCAACAGATAACAGGAAACCAGCCAATTTCCTCCCTCCTGCCCCTGGAAATTTCAAAGCACCGGCCTCTGTCCATAGAGGGAGGAATCCAACACAGATCAACAGAGGAAACCTCTGCAATGTACCTAGCAATGGTTACTTAGCAACTGTTGTGCCATGAGTCCACCGGAAACTCGGACAAGCCTAAGAATTGTGAAGTCCGCTGCAACTCGCAAAAGAGTCTCTTATTGTTTCAAGTTCGAACTCTGGTCGTTTGCCAGCATTCACACAGTGAGTGGGTCAAGAGTCAGCCCACGCGTGAGCCGGTGTTCAGAGGGCGTGGCAGACGGCTAAAAGTAAGCTAATATTACCTTCCTCCCTAGCAAGATCTATCCTCAGGAAAATCAACAGAGTCACTCACATGGGCGTGAGATGGATGGCAGATGCAGTGAGACAATCTAAACTGACTTCCAGAAACATGCAGCATGCTATCGAAGATGTAGAATTAAGCTGCAAAGTGGCCAATTGACCAACACCTTCAACACTGCCAAACATCCTAGCTCACGTCTGCGAAGTAACCTGGGGCCTACTGGGAAGTTGATTTTACAGAAATCAACCCGGGAAAGTACGGCTACAGGTACTTATTAGTGTTGGAGAATACCTTCTCCGGATGGACAGAAGCCTTTCCAACGAAGACTGAGAGTGCAAAGGTAGTAGCTAAGAAATTGCTGGAAGATATCCCACCAGGTATGGATTCCCACATATGATAGAGTCAGACAATGGACCACCATTTGTGTCCAAAGTAAGCCAGGATGTAGCGAGATATATTGGGGCAGATTGGAAATTACATTGTGCATACAGACCCCAAAGTTCAGGACAGGTAGAAAGAATGAATCAGACACTTCAGGAGACCTTGACTAAATTAGCCCTAGAGACTGCCATAGACTGGGTACCACTCCTTCCCTTTGCCCTGTGTAGGGTAGGGAACCTTCCTTACCGGTTAGGACTAACTCCTTTTAAAATCAAGTATGGTGTCCCTGCCTCTATTATCCCTAACCATCAGTCAGCAGCCATTGCAGAATTGGAAGGTGATGAATTAATAACTAAGGTCAGAGCAATTCAATGGGTTCACCAGCAGGTTTGGCCTAAACTGTGTGCCCTCGAAGCAGGCCGGGTTCCAGAGCCCCACAAGTTTCAACCTGGAGACTGGGTCTACGGGAGGAGGTTTTGCCAGAAAGTGCTGGACCCTCGGTGGAAGGGACCCTAGTTATCCTGCTAACAATGCCAACAGCAGTAAAGGTGGACGGGATCGCTGCTTGGATACACTGCACTCACGTGAGACCTGCTGATCGGTTCGCTCCAGAAGATGGCCGAACTTCACAGCCGCCACCGCCAGAATGGAGTGTCCAAAAGGGCACTCATCCCTTCAAGTTAAAATTAACTCGGTCCTAAGCTTGCTGCTTTTACTGGCTACGTGCACTGCCCACGTCTCTATTCAGAGATCAAAAACCCACACCAGCCTTATAGACTTGACTTGGACAATTGAGAATCTTGAAATGGGTTACCCGGCCCAATTGGCTAATACAAAAAAGCCACTTGGGACCTCGTAGTTTCCAGATTTAACCTTTGATCTGTGTCGGCTGGCTGATAACTCTGTGGCCTCTCCAAGAGAACTCAAGGAGCCATAGGTGCCAGCCTGAGTAAGACAAATGACAAAAATTCCTCAGCTTCAGTGGTGCCAAGGCTAGCACTCTCCCAGATAACCAGCTGATGCCTGTCCTTGAAGAAAGGAGATTAGGGTCCCACGCTTAAATCATAGAAAAGAGGTAATTAGAAGTCACAGACAGTTATGGCCGGCCATAAAACTAGTTCCTGATAGCCCCTCAAAAGACAATCTTTAATCCCTCTCTCAGCCTCGTGGTTCCACCCTACCAATTGTTATTATGTCTGATTTATGATTTACCTCATCTGCCTTCCCTCCCCTTCACCCTAAGCATTCAATGAATTTTTTACTACACTGTATATAAGTGTTAAGACACCCGAGCTGGGCCGGACAATGGTGGTGAACACCTTTAATCCCAGCACTTGGGAGGCAGAGGCCAGCCTGGTCTACAGAGTGAGTTCCAGGACAGCCAGGGTTACACAGAGAAACCCTGTATCGAAAAACCAAAAAAAAGACACCTAAACTGGGGGGTGGGGGTCGCACTCTAACCTGCACTGACTGGAAAAAGGCTTCCACGAACACTTGAAGCGGACTCTGCACTTCCTGCTCTCTCCTCGGTTTTCCACAGAATGGAGGCATAACAATACCAGAGAAGTAGAAGCCAAACTCAAAGAACAGACTTCCCAATCAGGTGAAAAAAAAATGTTTAAATCATACTTTTATGCTCAAACTAAAGGAATTAAATATAAAACACCATACATGGATATAAATACACTGAAGTTGATATTTAAGGTAATAAGGTAGGGCTGGAAACATGACCCGATGTCAGATTCCTGCCTGAAGCCCATTTCCTTGTCCTTGGCCAAAGTCAGATTCCTGCCAAGTGGCCCCAAAAGCTCTCCACAATCTTGCTCACCACAATTGAGACATTTGGATTGTCTCAAAGTCCTTAATGGGAGGCTTCACCTATTAAGGCCATATTAAGTCAATGAGGTCAAGCTTTTAACTTGTATACTGATAGCCAATATATAGCTCATGGTTTACAATTGCTTGAAGTCGTTCCTTTTTTAGATACTGCTAATTCTCAAATTTTGCAATTATTTAATGCAAATACAACTCAGTTTAAGAGTATGTACTATTCCTTATAAGACATTTAAGAGCTCATACTGGATTGTCTAGACCCCTTACTTAGGGCAATGCCACAGCATATTTCTATATCAGGCACAGTTTAGGCCTTACACAGGAATAAGTAGGCTTCAGACAAGAATCTGATTTGGGGGTAGGACAGGAAAGTAGGCTCAGATAACATAGTCATCATGATAAGCCCTTAGAAAGAGTGATCACATGAATGATCATGGGACTTTGTTTACTGCATTGCTTGTTCCTTAACCTAGAACTGACCCTAATACTTTCATATAATTCAAATGGTATAAAAGCAGTTTGGGAACAAATAAACCCGCCCTAGCCTCAAAACTATCGGGAGTCATTCTACAATGTTGTCTAATTGTCTTTTTTCTTTTTAATCCTCACTCCTGTACTGGAGAACCTGTTGACTGACAGCTGGTTTGGTCACAAGGTCATTTTGAAAGCAATTCCAAAATAATAATAATAATAACAACAACAACAATTGTTAGCATTCTGTCTAAGCTCCATAGTTACCTGGCAACAGCCAGGTGTGCCTGACTCACTATAAAAGGGGCTGCTGGCCNTCATTTACATGAACATAATAAGGAAAGGTTTGCTTTCTCAGTACCTACCTTTAATAGAAGTTGTCCAATAAAGAGATATCATTGGAAACTCCTACCAGAAGGAATGTTAAACAGTCCTACTTTGTGCCAATATTTTGTATGATAGCCATTAGAGATTATTAATAAATAATTTTCTCAATCCATAATTTACCATTACATGATATTGACTGATTCAGATACAAATGCATTAGAGAGTATGTCTGATAAAATAAAGAAAATTTTCCTTGTTAGAGTTTACAAATCACCCCTAAAAAAAGGCAAAGGGGACATTCTATTAATTACCTAGAGTATAAAATAAGTCTAAAAAGGTTAGACCACAAAAGGTACAAATCAGGAGAGACCAATTAAGGGTGTTTTTGGTTTGGTTTGGTTTGGTTTGGTTTGGTTTTTGGTTTTTTCAAGACAGGGTTTGTCTGTGTAGCCCTGGCTGTCCTGGAACTCACTCTGTAGACCAGGCTGGCCTCGAACTCAGAAATCCACTTGCCTCGGCCTCCCAAGTGCTGGGATTAAAGGCATGCACCACCACACCTGGCTAATTAAGGGCTTTTAATGATCTCCAGAAATTATTGGAAGATGTTTATTTACTGGCTGCGGTCTATAATTGGTTTGGCTACTTGAGAGCTAAGTAATTTATTTCAAACCTTACAAGATGGTAAAGATTTAAACAGCCCAAGAAAATTATTAGCTGAGGCTGAAAAAGGAGTTAGCTCTGATAAAAAGGAAACTACAGGACGCACATCTAAATCATATTGATCCAAAGATGGCCACATCTTAGTTATCCTGGCTACTCATTCCCCCACAGAAAATATTACACAGAGACATTATATTTTACAATAGAATTTTTTTTTAGCACAGAAACAGTAAAAAATTTAAAACCAATATATAAAAATTTCTGATTGATACTAAAGGGAAAGAAAATGAGACTTCATCAATTAGTTGGGATGGATCCAGCTGATATTTGGGTACCTTTACTAATCCTGAGATTACCTTGTTATAGGCACAAGATGAACATTAGCAAAGAGCTTGCAATAATTTTTTGGGGTGAGATTAACAACAAATACTCAAAAAACATACTACAGTTTATATATATATATATATATATATATATATATATATATATATATAT
>LR749599.1:5329-32594 GCA_902729485.2 Mus minutoides
TTGGAACACAGGACTCCCAAGGAAGGAGCTAGAGAAAGTACCCAAGGAGCTGAAGGGGTCTTCAACCCTATAGGTGGAAGAATAACATGAACTAACTAATTTCCCCTGCGCTCATGTCTCTAGCTGCATATATGGAAGAAGATGGCCTAGTTGGCCATCATTGGGAGGAGAGGCCCCTTGGTCATACAGACTTTATATGCCCCAGTACAGGGGAACGCCAGGGCCATTCTGTGGGAGGGGGTGGGTAGGGGAGCAGGGCAGGGATGCGGGAGGGTAAGGGGAAATTTCTGGATAACATTTGAAATGTAAATGAAGAAAATATCTAATAAAGAGAAAAAAATTTTTAAAAAAAGAAGTCATTGATTTTCTGTGTACATTTTGCTTGTTAAAAGGACAGAAATGGCAACATCCTAGCTTACACATTGGACATTGCGAATTTATAGATGAGGAAGCCAATGGGTCTCAGAGACCAGCAGAGGTGCATTCAAGTTACCCAACTGACACAATGGCTGAATTAAAATTAGCTCCTCCAACTTCACACTCATTCTCTCTCATATTTTAATTAGCACATAAACCACAGGAGTTTCTTTTCCTTTCATTCTCAGAAGTTTCTGGTAGAGCTGGGAAACAGAGTCGGCTGACTTAGGGAATTTATTTATTAGGTGCTGTCAGAAGCTGCAGTTTCTTCTGGCTGAAGGCAAACTAATTTGGCTCTCAGTACAAAATATCAAATAACCAAAGCTATTTCTTTTATGTAATTTTTAGTTACCCTGAGTTTTAGGTTCTGTAATATAGTAAAGTATCTAAGGATGTTTTTGTTATTGATTTTTTTAAAAAAATTTTAAACAAAATTTTTATTAGATATTTTCTTTGTTTACATTTTAAATGCTATACCGAAAGTCCCCTATACCCTCCCCCCACCCTGCCCCCCAACCCACCCACTCCTGCTTCCTGGCCCTGGCATTCCCCTGTACTGGGGCATATAATCTTTGCAAGACCAAGGGCCTCTCCTCCCAATGATGGCTGACTAGGCCATCTTCTTCTACATATGCAGCTAGAGACATGAGCTCTGGGTGTACTGGTTAGTTCATATTTTTGTTCCTCCTATAGAGTTAGATATTTTTAAGACAGGGTCTCATATCAATGAGACTGGCCTCTGACACACCATATAAGGCCTTGATCCTCCTGCCAAAAATTGTGAAGACCACAAACTTGTGTCACCCTGCCTGGGTTTTATTGTTGTTTTGAGATAGTCTCACTCTACCTACCTAAGCTTGAATTTGCAATGTTCTTGCCTCAGGCTCTCAAGAGCTTGTCTTATAAGTGTGAAGCACCAAATTAAGCTAAGGCTGTGGATTTAATTAGCAGCACCTGAAATTAATTTAGTGTGTCTCTGAAAAATTAAAAAATATGTACCAGAATAAAATAGCATAGCAAAATTACTCTCACCTAGTAAAATATTATTTTATTAAACAAGTGTTTATGAATTTTGATATAAATTTATATGTATACTTGTGTAAATATTCACTTGCTGGATTGTAATATGAAATTGTTTATTGTTGTGATTTATGGTCCCCCCAAATTTAAAGTTATTTTGTCTCAGAAAATGGTGAGACGAGACTGTATTTTATTTATTTATTTTAAAAAAATTTTTTTCTTTTTTTATTAGATATTTTCTTTATTTACATTTCAAATGCTATCCCGAAAGTTCCCTATACCCTCCCCCTGAAGAACACATGAGGGGCTGGTGAGATGGCTCAGTTGGTAAGAGCACTGACTGCTCTTTGGAAGGTCCCGAGTTCAAATCCCAGCAGCCACATGGTGGCTCACAACCATCTGTAATGAGATCTGATGCTGAAGACAGATACAGTGTACTTAATAATAGTAATGATAATAAAACACATGAAATAATTCTGTGAAAGGAGGAACCCTTTTAGCCAAATCCTTTCTCTCCAGTGCTCAGAGCACAAACGTTTTCTGCTATCTTTGGAACTTTGCCTGCAAACAGAAGTTCAGAGGTTCAGTCCATTATCACCAAGGCAAGAGCATAGTCGTATCCAGGCAGGCATGGTGCAGGAGGAGTTGAGAGTTCTACACTGGCGCTGGCATCAGGTCCATCTATGGAGAGAAATTTGAGGATGATAACTTTATCCAGAAGCACACAGGTTCTGCAATCTGGTCCATGGCAAAGGCTGGACCAAACACAAATGGTTCCCAGTTTTTATCTGCCTGCACTGCCAAGAATGAATGGCTGGATGGCAAGCATGTGGTCTCTGGGAAGGCAAAAGAAGGCATGAACATTGTGGAAGCCATGGAGAGTTTTGGGTCCAGTAATGGCAAGACCAGCAAGAAGATCACCATTTCTGACTGTGGACAGCTCTAATTGCTTTTGACTTGTGTGCATTTTACCCACCAGACCATTCATTCTGTAGCTCAGGAGAGCAACCCTACCCCATCTGCTCGCAATGTCCTGTAATCTCTGCTCTCACTGAAGTTCTTTGGGTTCCATATTTTCTTCATTCCCCTTAAAGTCTAGCTGGATTGCAAAGTTAAGTTTACTATTATGAATATAAACTAAATAGGAACTGTTAAAAAAAAGAGCACACGAGCTTAGCAATTTAAATTCTCTATGGATCAAATTTTAAAACTTTTTATTTATTTATTTATTTGTGTGTGTGTGTGTGTGTGTGTGTGTGTGAATTTCACATCATGCACCTAAAGCCCACCATCTCTTTCTCCCTCATATCTGCCCTCTACCCTGGCAACATTCTCCCCAACAGAGAAAAAGAAATCTCCTTGTGGAAGCTGCAGTGTGTCTCAGTGTCACACCGTATACCCTTTTGTCCACACTTCTTTGCTTGAAAATGTTTATTGGTCTGGTTCAAGGCCTCTGGCTTCTGCTATACGATCAGTACTGGAATATCACTGGCACTTCACTTGGATATCTTGTTGTTGCCCTGTGTCAAGGAGACCCTGTAGTTTTGTATCTGTAGGACCAGCCCATGTGTTCCAGCATTTCATTGATGGGGTAGATGGTGGGGTGGATCAACTCATAGCCCTGGATCTACCCTGAGAGGTATTTGAACTGGTCAGCCCAAAGATTTTTCCTCATGCTCTCAGGGCCAGCTTACCAGCAACCCCAGCTACCAGGGCAAGCTCTATCCTGCTGCTCAGGAAAGTGCAGGGCCTCCTCTCCTGAGTGTTCCAGCAGGTGAGGGTCAGTTCTCTCACTCTGTGACCCTGGGGCCAGCTTTCCTGTCTGCCATAGATGGCAAGGGATGAGGGATAGGGAGGGCATCTCTCCCTGGCCTGCACTACTGCCTGGCCATCAAGAGCAGGGCCTGCTCTCCCAAACTCACATCTTTGGGGCCAACTCACCTGCAACCCCCATATCCAGGGNCTGCCTGAGCCTGGGTGTCACCAAACTGGTGGTCTTCTCAGGCTCTCCTTTTTCAGGGAAAGTTGACCTATGACGGTCATAGGTCAGAGGACTAAGGATAGACATAGCCTCTCTCCTCTCTGCCACCCACTGACGCACCTGTGACACAGCAGCCACACCTACAATATTTCTAAGGGCAGGTCTATGCATTAAAAAAAAACAAAACTTCTTATTTGACAGCTAACTCTGAAGATATTTTAAAATTCATGGGAAACTAAGTTAAAATTTCATTGCTTTAAAAAAAAAAACCACTAGATATTTGATGATGTTGAAAACTGGTGGCTTGTTGATTTGGGTATCTACTATTTGTAAGATAAATTCTATAGCCAGAGTTTTTGTGTCTTGAGATACTAAAAAGATTAGATTTGAGAAGTTTGATTCTTTTGGTAAACTCTGGTACTAAGACAGTGGAGCAGCTGGGACAGGATCCTTCCGGTCTCCATCTACACCCAGGAGCTAAGGCTATTCCACAGCCCTCTGTACACAGGTCCCACCAGGAGAGAGCTGGTCTCCCAGAAGTGCTCTCACTCTCCGGCTCAGATCTCCATTTACTCTCCAATAACTGTCCAAAGCAGGACCTGCCAGGAGCACACAGGGCACAGGAACAGTGGAACAGCTGGGACAGGATCCTTCCAGTCTCTATCTGCACCCAGAAGCTGGGGCTACACAGGTCCCACCAGAAGAGACCTGGTGTTCTAGAAGTGCTGATACAGACTTACAGACGCATAGGAAGGCCAAGGTCCAGCCATAGATAGCAAGACTAACTAACACAAGAGATAACCAGATGGTGAAAGGCAAGCACAAGAACCTTACCAACAGAAGCCAAGGCTACTTGGCATCATCAGAACCCAGTTCTCCCACAACAGCAAGTCCTGGATACCCCAACACACTGGAAAAGCAAGATTTGGATTTAAAAATCACGTTTCATCGTGCTGATAGAGGACTTTAAGAAGGACATAAATAACTCCCGTAAAGAAATACAGGAGAACACAGATAAACATCTAGAAGCCGTTAAAGAGGAACCACAAAAATCCCTTAAAGAATTACAAGAAAACACAACCAAACAGGTGAAGGCATTGAACAAAAACATCCAGGATCTAAAAATGGAAGTAGAAACAATATAGAAATCACAAAGGGAGACGACTCTGGAGATACAAAACCTAGGAAAGAGATCAAGAGTCATAGATGCAAGACAGAATACAGGAGATAGAAGAAAGAATCTCAGGTGCAGAAGAAAACATCGACACAACAGTCAAAGAAAATGCAAAAAGACTTTCAACCTAAAGTTATCAAAAAAGATAAGGAAGGACACTTCATATTCATCAAAGGAAAAATCTACCAAGAAGAACTCTCAATTCTGAACATCTATGCTCCAAATGCAAGGGCACTCACATTCATAAAAGAAACTTTACTAATGCTCAAAGCACATATTACACTGCACACAATAATAGTGGGAGACTTCAACATCCCACTTTCAGCAATGGATAGATCATGGAAACAGAAACTAAACAGAAACACAGTGAAACTAACAGAAGTTATGAACCAAATGGATTTAACAAATATCTACAGAACATTTTATCTAAAACAAAAGGATATTCATTCTTCTCAGCACCTCACAGTACCTTCTCCAAAATTGACCATATAATCGGTCACAAAACAGGCCTCAACAGATACAAGATTGAAATAATCCCATGCATTCTATTAGATCACCACAGACTAAGGCTGGTCTTCAATAACAACATAAACAACAGAGAGCCCTCATACACATGGAAACTGAACAACACTCTACTCAGTGATAACTTGGTCAAGGAAGAAATAAAGAAATTAAAGACCTTTTAGCGTTAAATGAAAATGAAGTCTCAACATACCCAAACTTATGGGACACAATGAAAGCAGTCCTAAGAGGAAAACTCATAGCTATGAGTGCCTCCAAAAAGAAACTTGAGAGCACATCTGAAAGCTGTAGAACAAAAAGAAGCAAATACACCCAAGAGGAGTAGATGTCAGGACATAATCAAACTCAAGGCTGAAGTCAACCAAGTAGAAACAAAGAACTATACAAAAAAAAATTAACCAAACCAGGAGGTGGTTCTTTAAGAAAAACAACAATATCAACCAACCAGTACCCCCAGAACTCCCAGGGACTAAACCACCAACCAAAGTACACATGGAGGGACCCATGGCTCCAGCTGCATATATATCAGAGGATGGCCTTGTCGGACATCAATGGGATGAGAGGCTCTTGGTCTTGTGAAGGCTGGATGCCCCAGTGTAGGGGAGTGCCAGGATAGGGAAGTGGGAGTGGATGGGTTGGTGAGCAGGGGGAGGGGTAATGGGATGGGGATTTTTGGAGGGAAAACATGGAAAGGGGATAACATTTGAAATGTAAGTAAAGAACATATCTAAGATTAGAAAAAAAAAACCCTCTGATACTGAATTATACTGCATTTAGTGCCAAAGTAGTATATTAATAAAGTGTCATTACTACTATTGTAGAGCTAGCTGTAGATGGTCTCAACTACAGCAACCAATCAATGTCTTTTTAGTAATGTTTAAGTTTTTTTTGAAACGGGAGGCTACTATGTAGCCCAGGCAGTCTGTGACTGTGGTTTTCTTGCCCCAATCTTCTACATTCTGGAATTGCACCAGACTCACTTATGTTAGGTTTTTTCCCCCACATATAAGATTTGCATTTTTCTAAAGTTAAGTTTTTATAGACTATTCTTTTTTGGTATAGCATATTACTCTACTAGAAATAGCATCTGTACTTCATCCAGACATTGTTTTCAGGTCCTCGAGAGGCACTTAGTTTTGGTTTATGATGAAGATATGCTTGGCATATGTATGGCTCTATTGCATCATGGTGGGATGAAGCAGGGTGTCGATTATACAACTGAACCCACTCGCTAGTGTCAGAGTCATAGAAAAGAACACCAACTTGGAGAATTGCCTGATGAGAATAAGACGATTAGGTAATTCTTATTTCTACTTTGATATAATCTTTGTTATAAACTGGCTCCAATTTAAAACTAAAAACAAAACAAAACAAAACAAATACAGGTCTCCAATAGCCCAGAATAGCCTCAAACTCCCTATGTACTTGAGGATTACCTTGACCTCTTAACCTTCTTGACCTTCCCAGCTGAGATGATATAGGCATGTGACCAACACCCAGCTCTACTTTAACTAATTAAGCTTTTAACTATTTACTTGACAAAATAAAGGAAAACCTTGATTTTTGGAAAGGATGGAAGCTTTTGGGAAGAGAAGTAATGCTTTATTTATGTGTGTTGTAAATTCTTATTTATATATGTGTGGGCACACATGTATAAGTATGTATTTTACATGTGGAGCTCTTCCTCTATTATTATTCTCTACTTTATTTATCTAGGCAGGGGCTCCTGATACTTGTCCATTTATCTGATTCAGCTTGCCATTTTGTTCCTGGGACTCCCCTGTCTCTGCTTCCCAACTGCAGGGATCATAAGTAGATTTTTAACTAGGCTTTCAATTGCTATAATAAACTCCATGACCAAAACTAACCTGAGGAGGAAAGGGTTTGTTTCATCTTATAACTCTCTGGTTACACGACATCACCAAGGGGAATCAGGGCAAGACACTGGAGGAAGGAACTAGGTAGAAGCGATAGAGAAGCATTACTTACTGGCTTGTTAAGTTTCCTTCCTTCCTTCCTTCCTTCCTTCCTTCCTTCCTTCCTTCCTTCCTTCCTTCCTTCCTTCCTTTCTTTCTTTCTTTCTTTCTTTCTTTCTTTCTTTCTTTCTTTCTTTCTTTCTTCTTTCTTTCTCTCTCTTCAAAGATTTATTTATTTATTTTATGTGAGTACACTGTAGCTGTTCAGATGGTTATGAGCCTTCATGTGGTTCTTGGGAATTGAATTTTCAGGACCTTTGTTTGCTCTGGTCAACCTCACTCCAGCCCAAAGATTTATTTATTATACATAAGTACACTGTAGCTGACTTCAGACGCTCCAGAAGAGGGCGTCAGATCTCATTACAGATGGTTGTGAGCCACTATGTGGTTGCTGGGATTTGAACTGAGGACCTTCGGAAGAACACCTGCTGAGCCATCTCACCAGTCCAAGTTTATTTTCTTGTAACCCTCTGAGACACCTGCCCACAATGGATTTTGTCTTCCCATATCAATCACCCATCAAAAGAATGCCTCACAAGCCTGGCTGCAGGCCAATATTATGAAGTCATTTCTCAATTGAGGTTCTTTTAACTGTGAAAGAAGACTAGCCATTACAATGGGCTACCAAGTGCATGCAGCCTTTTTGTGGGGTTCAGGAGGCCTCTGAGGTGGGAAAGCAGACAAACGAATGCTGGTGCTTTATTCCCTTTTTTATTTTGCTGGGGAACCAAGTCTAGGGAATGGTGGCAACACCCACTTTTGGGTCCTTTCACCTTGGATAACTCATTTTAGAAACTTCCTCACGGACATGCTCTAAAGTCTCCTCCTGGGTGATTCTCGATCTTGTCAAGCTATCAATCAACATTAACCATCATTTAAGGAAAAGCTCTTGTTTTAACAGATGAGATAAGTTAGTCCCAGAACAACAAACACAACAGACTCAAAATTGGACAAATTTTCTTTTTGAATATTTTGAACTTTTTGTTCAAATATTTTTGAATATTGAAAATTTTCTTTTTGAACTTCAAGTTCTGTGACAAAATAAGCTTAAATTCTCTTCATTCTTCATGTTATACCTGTTAACAATCGAAAGATAAAGGAGACAATTGGGAAAATCTTTATTTTCTCTGGCCACTGAAGACATGGTTGCCTTAAGCTGAAGCTATTAACCTAGCATAAGTAGTGCTATCCCTGTTCAGCTTCTGCTCTGTATGCTTTTTGGAATGCCATCTTGATTTCTCTCAGGGAATTTCTAACTCTTTCACTTTATGCCTGGGTGGGAAGATTTTCTCCAAATCTAGTATCCCAGTTCTAGCTAGGTATTTCCTCAAATAGTGATTTGTTTAAAGTTGGGTAAAATACAAAAGCTGATACCCAATCTGTAATATTCAGGAGGCTTCTGAAAATCACCCTGTTGAGAAGAGTCTGCTGGAGAATGGGACCACAATAGAGAATGCAGTGGTTTTCGGTTTTTAAACATTGTTTTATATTATTATTTGGAACGAGTGCCATAGACTGTGTGTATATGATTTATTAGAATGACTTACAGGGTATGATCCAGCTAGTCAAACAATGGTTGGCTGACAGTGGAAAGTCCAAGAATCCAGTAGTAGGCTTTAAAGCCAGGCAAAGGCAAGCAGGCAAAAATTAAAGGCTTCCTTCTTCCATGTCCTTATATAGGCTTCCAGATGAAGATGTGGCCCATATTAAAGGTATATCTTTTTCTGCCTCAAGATCCAGAATAAAGGCATGTGTCCTCTTACTTCAAAGTTCTGGATTAGAAGTGTAACTACTTGTTTCAAATTAAACAAAAATCTTTCATAGATTTTAGTTAATTCTAGATGTGTCAAGTTGACAACAAAAAATAGCCACACACTTGTAGTGGGAACTAGACTATTGCTGCTGAAAGTTCATACACTACAGAACCATGATTCTGTGTTGTACTCTTATCTTTTGTAAAAAATAGCATCTATTATAACAGGGCCCCAACCTTAGTAGGCTCTCAGACCTTAGCACAACTAACTCGATGATGGAAGTGACATTCAGGCCATAAAACTCAGCATGTAGACAGCACTACCTGCTAAAATGAAAACAAAGTCCTAATCCATCAAAGTCCATAGCTCTGGGAAAGTCTCCAAAGGCTTTTAGCTTCTGTAGTTCCACTTTTGGCTAGATGTTCTTCTTAACTGAAGTATGTTAATGTGGAGAATGTGTGTGTGTGTGTGTGTGTGTGTGTGTGCGCGTGTGTGTTTGTGTGCTTAAAAGTTCACTGTGAGAAAGGCACTGGGATCCCAAACACCCAGTGCAGTCAGCTGCTGGCTAATAAAGACTTCTGTTAGCTTAAGCCCATGTTTAAGCAGTCTGCTCAGGTGGAGATACCCCACAACACTATCTTCATTATAAGTCTTTGCATCATCCTTTATTCAAATTGAGAATTAATTTTTGAAGCAGCATTTTTCCTCACAAATTTAAATTAGCTTTTCTTCTTTTCTTTTCTTTTCTTTTCTTTTCTTTTCTTTTCTTTTCTTTTCTTTTCCTTTTCTTTTCTTTTCCTTTTCTTTTCTTTTCTTTCTCTCTGTGTTGGGGAGTGTCTAAACTGTTAATAATATTCTGGAATTGCTTGGTGCCTTTAAGATTGTGTCCTAGACTAGATTGTGCCTTCATGTTACAGCATGTGCTTAAAATGCAGGAAGAGCTAGGTTCCACCCCAAGTATGTGCATACACAAACACACATACACACACAAACACATATATACACGCACATGTGCCACAAATACACAAGCACATGTACATACACACACACACACACTAAAAGGCAATTCAAATAGTTTCTCATAGCTGAAAGGATTGTCCCACCACTGTCAGGGCCCTTGTTTTCTGGTTGGCTTCTTCCCTCGTGAATGCTATTGTGGTCCTTCTGAAGGTGCTCATTATAAGGCTTCTTCCCCCTTGAATGCTATTGTGGTCCTTCTGAAGGTGCTCATTATAAAACAGTTCCATTTATGAAGTCTCCAAAATGGGCTTTTGGGTTCTCAGATAGGAAATGGCTCTTTGGTTAATAATGCTTGATTACCTGTTCTATGAGAACAAAGTTTTTCATTTTCACAAAAAATAATTTTTACGCTGTTTGTGAAATTTCTTTCAGAACCTCAATACTTGGAAACTTCCTAGGGTAATTTCTAGCAAGTTTAAGGGAAAGTTCTAGGTCTGGGGAAAACAAAACAAAAACAAAAACATTCACAGCAAGTGGCTGGGAGGTGGGTAGTCCCCAGAAAGAGGGAAGCGGCCACAGTGATTGCCAGGCTCAGAGTTAGCTGCATAGTCTTCCCTTACCTGGCCCCTCCTCCCTTCTTAGTTTAAGCCTCCTTGGGCCTTTCTGTAGCATTGAAACAGTGAGTTACAGGATGGGCACTGATCAAGATTAAAGGCAAACAAGGAGGCAGGAACTCAAATGCTTCCCCATCCCTACCCTCCCCCAGCATCTTCAGTTCTTATATTCCTTTCTTCTCTCTTCTCCTTGCCTCCTTTGTGAGACATGCCATGCCAAACCAGGCTGTCCTCAAACTCTTGAGCTCAAGAGAGTCTACTATCTGGGCCTCCTGAACTAAGACGATAGGTTTCTTCTAAATTTAAATGAGCCCCTGATCCCTTTTACTTCAAATCCATGGTCTACTGTCTGTCATCCTCAACAGGAGAGATGTTTAGAAAAAAATTAAACCTAAGTGGTTCACCACTTAGAATGTACAGAAATAGCATTTGTAATTTTCTTTTTTTATTGAAAGCCTTTCTGTAGATAATAAATTTTGAGAACTAGAGGGTTGAGATATCACCCCCTAACACACAGAAAAAAAGAAAAAAAAAGCCAATTTAAAATTGTGAGGGAAAATGCTGCTTCAAAAATTAATTCTTAATTTGGATAAAGGATGATCCACAGACTAATAATGAAGATAGTCTTGTGGGGTATCTCCACCTGAGCAGACTGCTTAGATGTGGGTTTAAGCCAATAGAAGTCTTTATTAGCCAGCAGCTGACTCTACAGCTTCACCTCCCTCATCCCCTCCTCACCTCCTCCCTCATCCAACTCCATTCCTTCTTTCTGTTCTTTCTGGGAAACAGGCAAACAAACAAATCATCAAACAAATCAGATTTTTATGAAAGAAAAAGAATGAGAGATCTACGAGCACACACACACACACACACACACACACACACACACACACAGCATAGAAACCAATAAATCAGAAACCATACAAGCAAAAGACCAGTAAAGTAAAATACCATTTTTATTCTTTTGGCCATTGGGCATGGGACCTGCCCTTAACCCACTGGGTGGGTTTTCCACCCAGTGAGACTTCATTGGAGAAAACTAATTTTTCCTTTGCAAGCAGTTGTCAACTGAGGACAGCCTGTTAGTTAAGCAGGGGCTTCTATCTACTTTCTCTTCTCTGTACTGGCACCCCATTTGTTTTGGACCTGTGTATGCTGCCACAGTCTCTGTGCATTCACATGTGCGCCAGTCCTGTTGTGTCTGAAAGACACTGTGCCCTAGTTCCAAAGTCCTGAGGGGAAGGATTTGTTATTTTTACCCTGGCTTATTTGAAGAACAAAAAAGCTACTTGAAACAGGGTTGTTTTTTTGGTTTTTTGTTTTTTGTTTTGGTTTTTCAAGACAGGGTTTCTCTGGCTGTCCCGGAACTCACTCTGTAGACCAGGCTGGCCTCGAACTCAGAAATCCACCTGCCTCTGCCTCCCAAGTGCTGGGATTAAAGGCAAGCGCCACCACTGCCCAGCTATTATAGGTTTATTTAATCCTTCTTCTTTATAGAAAAGATATTAAGCAAGAGGAAGATTGCATGCAAAGATTGATAGTAAAATGAAGAAATAGAACTTTGAATTTCTACCCAAGAAAATTATATAGTTATTTTTGAGTGAACTAGAAACATATAATGTAGAAATATGTATAATGTGATTAACCTAAATAGTTGACAATTTGTCAAGTAGAAATTAATTAGTTCTAGGCTCTTCCAGTTGACTTTTTATGAAATATATTAGCTTCCTTGGTTAAAATTTGTCCTAAAGAGGCAATAAAGATTTTTATTAAACAAAGAGGTTCAACATACAATAGAAACTCATCCCATTATTCTGAATATTACTCCTTATTGATTTTTTTAATAAGTTTTTGGTTTTAATCTTGGTGTGTTTTTTTCTCACCTTTTTTTCCCTGAAAATAAATCTTTTCCACACATAATATATCCTGTTTATGATTTCCCCTTCCTCTGCTCCTTCTAGTTCCTCCTCCTCTCCCATCCTGATCTACTTCCTTTCTGTCTCTCACTAGAAAGCAATCAGACTTCTAAGGGATAATAATAAAATATAACAAAATAAAATAAAATAAGACAAAAACTATCACATTGTAGTTGGACAAGACAAACAAACAGAAGGAAAAGAGCCCAAGAGAAGGGACACGAATCATAGACACACTTGTTCACATACTCAGGAATCCCATAAAGAACACTAAACTGAAAGCCATAATACATACATGCTGAGGACCTAGAGCAAACCTCTGCACGTCCTGTGCACACTGCATTGGTCTCTGAGAGTTCATATGGGCTTTGACCATTGACTTAGAGGATCTTGTTTTCTCTTTCTCTTTTTCTCTTTCTCTTTCTCTTTCTCTTTCTTTTTCTCTTTCTCTTTCTCTTTCTCTTTCTCTTTCTCTTTCTCTTTGTCTTTGTCTTTCTCTCTCCTTCTTTTTTTTTTTTTTTAGGATCTTGTTCTCTTGATGTCCTCCAAACCCTCTGGGTCTTAATGTCATTTCATCTCCTTTTCCTTGGGGTTCCTAGAGTCCTGAGGGAAGANATAATAATAATAATAATAATAATAATAATAATAATAAATAGTATTTGGTTTTACTCTCTGTCCCTGGGCTATTTAATCTTGATTACTTAAGCAGTATTACATTTGGGTACCATCTTGTGAAATAGGCCTTAAATCAAACCAGAAATTGGTTGGTTACATCCACAGTGTTTATGCTACCATTGTCATAGCATATCTTGCAGTTAGGACATCATTGTAGATCAAAGAATTCATGGATGGACTAGTGTTTATGTTTCTCTTTTGGTAGCATGTAGAGTACTTTCCTATTCCAAAGATACTAGAATATAGGGGTGTAAGCTCTATGTAGGCACCAATTTGATCTCTATATTGAATGTGGGAGTATTTTCTTCAGCAATGGGACCTTGCTGCCTTTTGTGGAGCACAAAAGCCTGGGCTGTTTTGGGATTCCCATGAGACCCCTTTGGTCAACAACTCAATTAGGAATAACTCAATCTAGATAAGGGCTTCTTAAACGCTTTTTTTCCATAATCTTTTGCTAGAGAAATTTTTATCTGATTGTAGGTATATAAAATAGGTCTACAAATCTAAAGTCTATTGACAATTAATTATGAATATATTTATTTTAAAACAATTCTTTGGTATATATGTGATTTCATCACTTATTAAATATGAATGGACCTTTGAGTGAGATGGGTATTTTCTAGCAAGGCAATATAATACAAAGATGCACAAATTCAATATATGCTGAGAAATAATGGTAGGGAAAGAGTGTCTTGTTTGCTGTCACTACACTACTCTGTTTCTATCAAAACAAAACCTTTCCATGCACAACCAAAAAAAATATATAATTCATATCATGTGGTAAAGTCCAAGTATGGAACTGTAGCATGCCACAAAAACTGTAGCATGCTCATCAGAAAAAACATGTTGAAAGTCAAAGGAAAACACCAGGAAAAGAACTCTAGTGGGTTGTGCTGGTAGGTGCTTCTGATCCTGGCACCTCAGAGGGAAAGACTGGAGGAGCACTGCAAATTCAAAGCCAGTCTGGTCTTCAGAGTGAGTCCTAGACCATATGGTATGAGCCTATTTCAACCAACCAACCAACCAACCAACCAACCAACCAACCAACCAACCAATCAATAAAAAAAATTAAAAATAAATATGAGAGAGAGAGAGAGAGAGAGAGAGAGAGAGAGAGAGAGAGCATTCCCATCTTAACAGCCAACTTTTCACCAAAACCAATGGAATCCAGAGGCAGTGGAATCCAGAGACAATAGAACCCAGAGGCAATAGAACCAGAGTCAGTGTGACCAGAGACAGAAATATTACAAGTTTAGAATTCTCAAAAAAAAAAAAACCAACCCCAAAACAAAACCAAAAACAAACCTGTTGTTGTCTAAGATTGTTTTATTCTAAGAAACTATTTCAAAAAACTGAAAATAAAATAAAACGGTTTCTATCTAAACAAACAAGCAAACCTTACTAATAATATCAAGTAAAATTCTTCAGACTAAATGTAAATAAAAACAGGTGGAAACTCTGATTCTGTTTTTCAATCATTTTTATCAAAGAGCTGAAGAGCCCAAGAAAGAACACAGATTTCCTTGGTGATATAAAATCTTCTAGCCATTCTGGTTGGTGCCAGCTCCGGGTCACCTTAGGCACAAACTTGGCAGACTGTCCCAACGTCCCCAGAGGACTCTCCAGGCTGCAGCCGCCCTAGCACGCTCAGGATCTTAGATCACTGGTGAGTGTAACACAACATCTGTTCCAAACCAATTGTGACAGGCCTGTACCAGCAGCAGGGACTCAGGAAACCTGCCTGACCAGGGGCCCAGGTCCCTTCCAGCAGGAGCCAGCTCTGTGCCACCTTGAGTGATAACTCGGCAGACTGTCCCAAGGTTCCCAGAGGAATCTCCATGCTGCAAGCACCCTAGCATGCCCAGAATCTTAGGATTACTCGTGAGTAGAACACATCTGTTTGAAACCAATTGTGATGGGCCTGTGACAGCAGGAGCAAGGACACAGGATCCTTGCCTGATCCAGCAAAACTCTTAATTACCATAGATGAAGAAACCAAGATATTTCATGACAAAACCAAATTCACACAATATCTTTCCATAAATCTAGCCCTACAAAGTATAATAGATGTAAAACACCAACACAAGGAGGGAAACTATACCCTAGAAAAAAAAAGAAAGTAATTCTTCTAACAAACCCAAAAGAAGATAGCCACACAAACATAATTCCACCTTTAACAACAAAAATAACAGGATATAACAATCGCTTTTCCTTAATATCTCTTTAACACCAATGGACTCAATTTCTCAAAACTAGACTAACAGACTAGATACGTAATCAGGACCTAGCATTTTGCTGTATTCAGGAAATACATCTCAGTGACAAAGACAGACACTACCTCAGTGTAAAAGGTTCGAAAATAATTTTTCAAGCAAATGGTCCTAAGAAACAAGCTGGTAAGTGGTCACAAACTTCCTCCCTTGACTTTTCTTTCTGGTTTTTTTTTTTTTTTTAAATGCCCTATCCTCTTTTTGTCTTCCTTTATTGCTACTTCCACTCCAGTGAAATCTGCTTGACAGGCCTGAAAGCCTGGAAGCAGTCACGACACAAAGAGTTTCACGGAAACTTAGTCTCCTGGAACCTTGGCATTCCCATAGCATGTATACTCAAACCCTATCCCCATGTTAGTCTGGTGTATGGATTTGTATGCTTTCTTGTATTATAAGTGCTTCCAAGTAATGATTTTACAAATACTTAAATCAGGTTGAATTTTACTCCCTGGTCTTCACCAATGTCCTAGATAGTCCTTGAAGCTGTCCCTGAGCTTGGAATTCAGTAAGAATGTTACCGATTCACTTCTAGTAGAGACAGTGAAACTAATTAGGCATTAAAATTTACTTGAATAGAGCTAGAAAAGCTCAGGGCTAGTCTGCATAGTAATTACTTAAAACAATAGCTGAGTCACATTCATACACAGGAATATACAATGGCCTAGGAAATAGGTGGGTTGTAGTGTTATTCATGAAAGGGTTAGTAGAACGGAATTCCCCTGGTGCAGGTTTTTTTCACTAGTCCCAGAGGAATAGCATAATCAGGTATTTAATAAAGGACCCCATGGTGGTGAGTTTAACAATAGACTAGCATTGCATCAGAGCATTCATCTGGCTCCTGTGTTTAGCTGATCTTAGTTGAAAAAAGGGCCTGGCTCCCACCATCTTTTTATGTATGCATTTTCTTTGTTTTGTGTTAAGAACCAGTGAACCTTGATGATGGCCTAGCTTTCTTGTTTTATTTCTGTATTATAAGACTGGTGCTTGCTTTGAGGAAAATACATTCAGATACACACTCCCTTGTGTCCATATTTGTCATTCTTTGCTCACCTGTAACCAGAGCCCCATTTCCTGCAGATCGAGGACCCAATTGAGGTTCTTCTGTAGCACTTTACTAGTCACTTCTTCAAAACAACCTCTCTTTGCATGGATGAAATGTGAAATTATTTCATATGATTTTCAAGGCCTTTCACATTGTTACAGTTTGGATATAAAATGCCCTCTAGTGTATCATATGTTGAAGGTCTGATCTTGGGTGCAGCAGTGCTTGGATGTGGAATACCTTAGGAGGTGATTGGATTCTAATCAACTTTATCGACATATTAAGCCATTGATAAGCCCATAGCTTAATAGACTATTTGGAGGTGCTCCAAACTAGGAGGTGGGGCCTGTTTTGAGACAACAGATCATTGAGAACATGCCTTGACATTATATTTTGTCTCTGGTCTACCCCATTCCCTGTCTTGCTCAACACTTTAAGGTGACCAGTGTTGCCTCTGTGGTTGTCTTACTATGGCCACAGACATGATGAGGCTAACTCAGGCAACCATGGACTGAAACCTCTGACACCATGAGGTAAAATGAGTCTTTCTTTAAAATTAGTTTCCAGTGTGTCATCACAGTAGCCAAGTCTGACTGACACACACCCAGGTTGTTTTATACTTCATGAACACTAGGAAAAGTTGGCTGTTTCAGGAACACGGTGACACTTCATCTCTTAATTGCTGTGCTCTATAGCAGGTGCTTTCTTCTCTTTGCTCCTCAGAACTTCAGAACTTTGGTCTGCTGGCTCCATGGTCCCTTCTGAACTCTCCAAGCTCAATTTCTATCCCCTCCACAGAGATATTTCACTTTGCCTTTGTTTCAGCTCAGTGTTTATTTTACTTCTCCTCTTTCAAGAGGTGATGCATACAAGATGTCTTCCTGCATGTCTGCAGGTTCACCAAAGGTAGGAGTTGCTTCTATTTCTCCTTTGGTGTTTTCTCCCCTGAGGCCATGCACAGCGTGAGATGAGAAGCCGAGCTTGCTGGTCCTACTTAAAGGCATTACCCTGTGCAGACAGATACCTCTTAGTTCTCTACTTCTTCCTCATTTTAAGTCTTTAGTTCTGAACCAGACTTTTTCGAATTAAACTTGCTCTGGTTCTTTCTGGAATAACAGCTTTTCCCCCCAACCCTCATTTTCTCACTTCTTTCAATGCACTTTTTGAGCTCTGTCCAAGTGCTGAAAACATGGAACTACAAAGGCACACTAGGTAGTCCCCATTTGCATGATCTTATTTAGGTTTAGGTGGGATTATGAGAGTAGGAAAAACAATACTGAAAAAGTAATCAACCGAAGGAGAAAATCTCAGAGCATGATGAAATATGAAGGGAATCAAGTGAGGAGACATGACAGAGAATGACATGGTAAGGATGGTCAGGAATTAAACAGTGAATCCAGAATTCTGGTTGATCTGTCATCTTCTCTTGGGAGTAATGCTGTGGTAATGCCAGAAGCCTAACAGGTTTACTTTATACTCCAGATGTTGGCGTGTCATTACTTAATGCCTGAGAAATAGACTGCTTTTGCTTCAAAGCTGCTGTGGCTTCCTTGATACTTTATAGTACATACAGTATTTTCTTGCTAAAATCAAAGGAAACATGATTCATGTTTTCCTTAATTCTGCTTAGACAAGAATTTGAATTCTTTTTAAAAAAATGTTTGATGTGTATGGATTTTGTCTGCATGGATCTCTGTATGAATTTATGCCATAATTGTGCTACAGGTGCCCTAGAGTGTGCATTAGATGTCCTGGAACTTGGGTTTGTGAGCTACAGTGCGGGTTCTGAGAATTGTACCCTGAGCCTGTGGAAGAGCAGCAAATACTTTTAACCCTCGAGCCATCTCTTCAGCCTCATAATTTGAGTTCTTAAAATTAGAAATATTCTATTATTTCTAATTTCTTTCTGAAATCATTTCATTTCAGAATCAGTTTGTGTGTACAAGTGATAAATACTCATTAACTTGTTCCCATCGTCACAAAGGCATCTCAGACTCATTTACCACGTATGGTGCAGAGTCTGCTTGGGTTTCTAGGATGTAATCTCATGTCATGCTTGCCATTTGTATTTTGAGATCTTTTTGTGTGACATTATCTAAACAGGATTTTTTTGTTCCTGCAAAAATGTAGTTATGTTATTATTAAAATCTTAAAAATGTGGTTTTGCAGATTTCTTGCCTTCCCCTTCAGTTTTGTCATCTATGGTGAAAGGAAGCTGGATAAAATGTAGTGAAGACACTTCACTACAGACGATTAGAAATAGATAGATAGATACACACATATATAACACATACTACATACATACATACATACATACACACATACATACATAAACTTGATCCTGGAGCATGACAAATTATACAATCTTGGAAATGAAAAGGATACAGTAAGGTCAGTTGCCTTGGCATCCTCTGTCCCAACAGGTCTGTGCTTCTCATTGCAGCTGGCTGAGAATCTATCCTAATTCTGAAGTCATTCTAGGAAGACGATCTCACCAGCTCTGTCCTTAATGCTAATAGGAGACACGCATCACAGTGGAGGCTCTGCCCAAAGGGCACCTGATTTTCTCATATTGAAGTTATTCCCATTTCCTCTACATGTGTCTTCACTGAAGACTGCTAAAGATTCTTGTTAACCAACTGCTTTTGAGAGCGAGCATTGAAGCAGATAGCAAGTTATAGGGCTTTTAGAATGGTGTCTGTCTTACAACAGGCTCTTAAAGTACATTAGCTATTGCAGCAATATCATGATTACAGTGGGAGATACTGAGATCTTTGTTGCCTGTAGTGATAAAGCTAATGCGGTGGTTAATTTGGGTGTTGTATACAAAAGGTGCATCCTGAGTCAGTGAAATGCTCGTTGGGGCAGACATGGCAGAGGACAGAGGGCTAGATGGCATGGAGTACTGGTGGTGACTTTTGCTTTCCCTGTAATGTTTCCTGTGAACTCTTTAGGGTAGGAACCTAATGTTACTAGTCTTGGGTCCCTGGTACTAAGGCTGAGGCTATTACTCAGCACTAAAAGATACAATATAAATTAATTGAATTTGGTTAAGTAATTTTGGGAATTACTTAAAAAAGCATTGGTATGTTGTGTGTGTTACTCCTGCCTTTCTGTACAGCAACAGTTTTTGAACATTTCTTTCTCAACCTCTTCAATTCTCTTTCATTTGGTCATAGAGTTCCCCACAATTCTCCTCTAAAGATACTCCCCATTCACCTAGAGTACTTGTGACACATGGCTTATAACTTCACTGAGGTTTGTGAAGTGTTCTGCTCTCTGCTCTCTGCTGATACTTTCTGACATCAGTGTGTATCATGAGAAAGTACAAAATTGTTTTGGTCAGTCAGAGTCAGTCACTCATGCAGCACTTAGCCTTGATCAGGGACCTCATTAGATCACTTTCCTGGTTCCGTTCTGATGCATTGGCCAGGGATACTACAGTCTATCTTGGAGAAGATGTTCAGTAGAGGTATAAGGACAAAGCAAGCCATGGATGAAGGGAGGAATGTGCTCAGCTTTGGTTCCAGCAAATTCTATTCTGCACTCATCTGAGTCACACTGCTAAACCCATATGTTTACACAAAGTTGAATATGGGAGAAGGTGGATAAGGGAGGAAAAAAATTTATTTTAGCTCTTTTAGAGTCATGCTATTATCCCCTTTCCGCCTCCATCTTTTTTGTTTCCCAAATCATGCCCTGTACAACTGATTTTCTGAGGTTGAGGAGGAGTAGGGATAAATAGGGAGCACATCTCTAAGTGGAAAATCTGTATTCAACTGTGTTTTGTTCCATTTTTCTTGGTAGGTAGAGCTCTAAGACTGGATGACCTCCTAGACAGTTTTTTCTGTTTTCACTGAAAGGGGGGGGGAGGGGAGAGAGAGAGAGAGAGAGAGAGAGAGAGAGAGAGAGAGAGAGAGAGAGAATGAATTTTGATGAGTGTGGTAAACAGAACAGAGATGATTATGGGGGGGGATTTATAATTTCTTAATATGAACAGATCATGCACTCCGGGTGTCAACACTCAAGGATGACTGTAAGCACTATTCAGCTGTGTTGGGTGGCATTGTCAAATTTGAAGGATGTGGGTAGAGTGGGCTTTATGGGGACCACTGTTTCCTCCATCTGTGACACTGAACCCCAAAAGAACATCATTAACTCATTTTCTTGTCCAATTTCCAGAATCTACTATGGAATCACTCTACACCAGCTCTAACCTGTCATGTGGCCATGGTCTTTTTCCTCTTTTAAATCAATTGGAAATGGTAGTGGCATTTACTCATGTATGCTGACCTTTGTCCTTTGCCATTTTAGGACGAGTGGGTGATAGTTTCTGAGCTAGGAAGGCAGATGGACAATTGGGGGGAAGGGTGGACAGGGTGCCACTCCCAGTGGCCCCTCTCTCTGCACTGCTCTTTTCCCTTCTCTTCCTCATGCAGGAGGAGGTTGGAGAGATCAGACTTTCTGTAATTACGTCTGAGCTGGTGACACAAGTCCACTGGCAGTTTATTTACTTAAAGTTTAGGGCTATCTTATTAAGTCAACATGTGCCAGTGTATTTGATAAATAAAAGCAGAGCAGAGCCATTTTGCTGTGGAGATATGCAATTTTTTAGAAGGTATCATCTTTGAAACCTTTAGGTTATTAAGCAATAGTTTTTAAGGTGACTCTGATACACTTTACAAAAACTATATTAGCAAATAAGACAAAGTGCTTGTCTTTGATGGAAAGGCAGCACAACAAGCAAGATACAACATAGCCTGAATGATCAGGGTACCTTATGCTTGGGTTCCAATCCTGGCTTTTCTAGCTGGTGCCTGCTAGCAAGGTACTCGACCTCTTTCTGCCCTGACTTCTTTGTCAATAAAATGGGGATGATGATAATATATTATGAAGAGTAGATGAACAAATCACTGTATGGTAAGTGCTACATATGTCTCTCATTCTATTACCTCTTGCTTTGGAGGATCTGAATTGGTGGGAAGTCCTTTACTCAAGTGTAAAAAATATAAGGCATCTCCTTCAAAACTAAGAATTTCAAGATGATACCAGTAGGCATCACTTCACTGTGGGTATGGAGGCTTTCTGAGGGGCTGCTTCAGGTCATTTACCCATGAAACTGGTGCTGGGTCCAAAGTGAAGGCCTAATTTACCCATGGGGACTGTCCTGAATTGTCTGTAGGATAGATAACAGACATACAATTATTTTACTCTATAGAGTTTTAGCAAGATTATCTGCATTAGATTTAAAATAAGATCTTTTACAGTGTGTGTGTGTGTGTGTGTGTGTGTGTGTGTGTGTGTGTGTGTGCATGCACATGTAAGTGCTAGTGACTGTAGAGGGAAGAATGGGGTGTGTGATCCCCTGTAGGTGGAGCTGCAGGTGGCTGTGAGCTGCCCAACATGGGTATTAGAAGCTGAGCTTGGATTCTCTGCTAAAGCAGAGACTCTTAACCACTGAGCCATTTCTCCAGGACCTGCAATAAATTTTTAGACAGTATAAAGCAAGTGACATTTGCCTGCCATCTTTGTAAAAAAAATTGCATTGCAAAGGACAATAAAGTGCTTTCTTTGAGTGACAAAACATCCACCATGGACTTGAGACCTTTCCACAATCCTCTAAAAATCCACCTGCCTGAAGGATCAGCAATGAGGTGTCAGTCTTCCATGGGCTGGGAGTGGGGGCCATGCTTAATGTCAGGTGGTTTCATGCAGAGAACTGAAGTGACACAAGTGAGTCATTTACACATTTATTTTCTATCTCATGTATTCTACCAGACTGAAATGAAGAACAATGCTGGCAATTTTATAGACATTTTGACATGAACAAGTATTCTGATGTTGAACAATTGTACAGACTACTACATGCAGAGAAGTCTGCTGATTGGTGCAGAATTACTGAATAGATCAGCAAAGTATAAATACAAAATCATCTTGTTATGAAGTTAAAATGCAGCAGATATAGGGACACAGATACAAACACCATTAAATGGGGGAAAAGGCATTGTATTAATGGTGCAGGTTGGACAGTCAAACAAACAGGCATATGCTAAACCACATCCTGTTTACAGAACTGAAACCAAAACATCTTGTTTGTAAATATAGTGGAATAAAGCATGTGGAGGCAGATGAATGAGACAAGATGTAGCCACTTACACATGTGCTTTAGCTCCTGGCGAGAATCTGTATTGAAAGCCAACAGTACAGGACGGAGCACAGCGTGATTACATGGGCAGACAGGAGAGGACACTTGTTTGGGAACTCTTACAATGCTGATTACATGGGCAGACAGGAGAGGACACTTGTTTGGGAACTCTTAAAATGCTGATTGTGCTTCTTCTTCCCTGCAGCATTCATAGCTTTTATAGACTAGTATGAAAACCCTCTAAGACCCTGAAGGGAATGATGGACCATGCACTGTAGCTACCTAATGATGTGTATAGCTCCATGATACAAAATTGGTTTATTGAATATATATGTCTAGAAGCATTCAAAGAACTCCTTATTTAGTATTTGATTTCTGATACTTTACTCCTTAGATTTAAAAAATATTTTTGAGTACTTTTTAACCTGGGGGATGCTTAGGGACTTCATTAAAACATTTAAAATCTTTATAATGTGAGAGAAAAAGAATAGGATGTTTATTAATATATTGTATAGAGAAACCATCCAGGATTACCCCCAATAAGGCTGTTTGAATGCATTAATTACTGACAGTACTAAATACTTTCATCATAAAGTTTCAGAAAATTGATATGAACCTTCACAGAGTTGTCCTGAGTTTAACAATACGCTTATAGTTATTAAATCTTGAATTAATAACTTTTGCAAGTTAAACAATTAAAACTGAAAAAAAAATGACTGGTATACCAAGGGGGGAAATCCCAGCAGATAATTTAGGATCCCTTTCTAAACACATGAGGGCCTGTATGTGCACACCTCCCAAAGCCAGTCATTTCTCCATAAATATATACTATATGTATTAACTCTGCCAGTTATTTCTCCATAAGCCTATACTATGTGCATTAACTCCCCATTTAATATCTTCCTTTGTTATCAGTGCTTTTTTTTCCTTCCATCTTCTTCCCTTTCACCCTTCCCTTTACTCCCACTTCCTCTAAATACTAGATTCTCAATGTCTATAATCATTAATTTTGCAGATACCTAACTTTGTTAGTTTTCTAGTGTTGGGGTTTGATCCCACAGCCTTGCATGCACTAGGCAAGTGCTTCAACACCAAGTGTACCCACACCTAGTATGTTGGAGATCAATAACTTCTGAGGACAGTACAATCTTTGACCTGTTTCAATAAAGTTTAGCAGGCAAAATTTCATCACAGGACCCTTCTTATATTTGACATATACTATAGATAGGCCTATATTGACAACAGAAGAGAATTTGAGTGATTATATGTGAAATTTAGTAGATATTTTTCTTTAGATAATAGGCAACATTTTAAAACTGAATTACTAGGCATAGCTTGACTATGTAGATATGACACAGAGGTGTTTATTACAAGTCTGAAAAAAACACACTTAAAAACACTGCTTCAGCATATGTGGTAAAGAACACAGGGAGGCGGATGACTTGCATGGCGCACCATTTGGACTACAGTGTTATTGCACTGCCTCAGACTTTGTGGATTTCATGTTGAATAAACAAACTACAGCTGTGTTCATACCATAGCCTGTGTCCATGACACCACAGGACACCACAGCTGGGGTGTTGGCATAAGAAGATGAGACGGCCACAGTGGCAGCTCCAGAATGCAGCAGCTACAGGATAGTCAACATGGAAGTTGTGTATAAGCTACATAGAAATAAGTATCAGTATACTTAGAGCTGGTTGGGCCACATAGTTTTCTGTCAGAATACTATTTAATAAACTAGGAACTTTATTGATTTGAGAAAACAGAGGAATACAGTATCCATTAGGCTATAACTAAATAGTAAGAAGATCTAAAGTGTCATGCAGTTATGATTTAGAACATGAATTATTGTTTTAAGCATTGTAATGAATTGAAAGACCAAAATAAGTAATGTGTTATACTAAAGTTTTTATAAAATTACTAGGCAACCCCCACAAAGAGCTGCCATCTCCTCCAAACCACAACCAACCAAGTATCTCCAAAATAATCACCCCAAACCAATTAAACAAACAAAAATTCATTAAAATTAAAGTAGGGTTTTCAGTTTCCCAGTGATGGCTACTAGATGCTCTGAGAATGATGTTTTACTGTATCTTGAAAATTCTTTTGTAGATTCAATAGAAGAACTGCAGGGCTAGTTTGATTTTAGGATCAGAGTTACCACAGTCTGGTTCTACAGTGGTCAGCCTGATGTGGCTGAAGTTGCTGCAGTGTTTCAGGGCTGAGTGGACACGGTGTTGATCCTTTATGGTGTCCCCTGGTCATCACTCATTGTCACTAGATAATGGGGGTTCATCATAGTTTTATACCCCAATATTTTAAATACATTGACATGAAAAATTCAGCCCCGTAGGAATCACCTTTCTTGATCAGTAAGATTTAACAATTGAATAGGTAAAAATGATGAAAATATTTTCGATGACAGATCATACTTTAGACTTTTAAGACAAAAACATTTAATGAGAAAAAAATATGTTTAATCCCAAAGCCCTTGTACTCACAAAATAGTTGGCAAAGGGCCAGTTACTGTAACCATAGTTTGAAAATATTTAAAGCAGGAAAATGGACAACTATGTTGAATGTTTCCAAGGTGATGATGCAATTTTAAATTCATGGTAACAGAAAGATATAACAGACTCTCCAAACAGACAGTAAATTGAAATCATTGAGGAAGCTGTTTACCTGAAGAAGAAATTGACACTCGCCTACTGAACACTAAAAATTTAAGGCAATTAGGTTAAAAATGTAGTACTAGTTTTCATAGTGTGTTATTGTTAAAATAATATCCCTCTTGAAAATAACATAGGATACTTATATGTATATAACTTAACAAATAAAATGCCTTACATTTTATGTAACAGTGGGTTTTGATTAAACACACATACATAGTTACAGAAGAATCTGGGAGCTAAGTATTGCAAACACAAGTGTGACTCAAATCACTTCCTTTGGAATTCTTATTTTAAATTGCATACCTACTACTTGTCCAGCAGTATGCTTGGCATTTTCTATATCCATTTCATTTACATTATAGTAGTCTTTAAAAATCTACATATTTATAATAAAATAAGTAATATTTATTTCACATGGTTATCTAAAGATGCTTTTACATAAAATAAAAAATTAGAAGTCCAATCCTAATATGAATTGCTTATAACAAGGTGTATAATAGATATGAGCTTTTCTGTATGGCTTTTTTTCCACCCTAGCATCTTTTGTTAAGGTTTTCTATGGATGGCTATTAGAATTTTGTCCCAAACTATATGAAAACTTACCCAAATGCCAGTTTTCCCTGATTAAAATGTCTGTTACTACAGAGAATGAAAAAGATGTATGGGTCTCTTCCTTTTGGCATATTGCCTGAAAACAGACCCACCCATAGGCTACACACATATTTAGTAGAAAGATTTGCATTTGAGATGGCTGTCTTGGGAAATATTAATGAATTTGGTCCCATATTCCTCAACAAGCCAGCTAGTTCCTTTCAAGTTTTAGAGCTTGGTAGAGACTTAAACGCACTGCATTTTGTCTATGAGTACAGCTCAGCCTATGTGCAGCTCAGAGCACATAACTAGCAGGGTGGAGGGCTAAGCCTGATCACAGTACTGCTGCCCAACTGCATTTTTGATTACTCATAGGTAAAGAATGCTGTCAAACCATGTTTTCTTCTTTATCAGGACAGTGTCTCTTTGGCCTCTAAGCTTGCTGATACTCCCCTTCTGGCTTTAGTTGTTATTGCTAATGGTGCATCTGTTTCTGCTTTTGACTTGGTACTTGTGCACTCTAAGAAGGTGGGCCCTGGGAAAGAACCCCTGGTATGTACTGGAGAGTCAGGAGAGGAATTAAAAACCAGAGGAGGCAGAATCTGAGATATGATGACAGAATTTGTCCTTCTAATCTGGGATAGAGAAGCCTGGAAAGGGGAGAGGAAGAGATATGGGTGGGGAAGGGCACATAGTTTCAACACATTCCAGGCACAATAGGTAACAATAAGTTGTCCAATAATTTCTCTCTTCAAACCCTCCTTTTTCTATGAATCCTCGTCTCCTCGGGACAAGTAAGTAAACTATATAAGCAGAAAATAACATACTTCATTGAAAGCAAGGTGCTAAAAGCATGCACAGTTACTATATAGCTAAATTAAAGCCTTTAAAATGGTTTCATTTTGCTAATGGCACCTCATATTTGCTTATAGATACTTTCTATGTATTTACTTTTGAATTTTTTATGGTTTAATATATACCTCTTTAAATTTGCATAGGTTTGGAACTTGATTGTTATGTGATAAACTTAATGTATTGTGAGTTACAGATTTTTCTTTTTTATTTCTTTGATTTTGAGCTGAGTACAAAGAATTTTGCTAATTCTTCACTGAAATTTTATTAGTATATATATATTTATTATTTCTGGTGACAGCATTCCCATTGAGCAAGTAATTTGGGTTAATATTAGTAATTTTGCTTTTTGTGCCTATTTTTTTTAAAAAAATACTCCCAATTTTAGTCAAATGTAGTGATTTGTATAAAACTTGCAGTGAAAAATAAAGCAAAAAACATAACCCATGTGCTGCAAATAAAAAAGTTGTCAGCATCTTGCCTTAAGGGTGATTTGGGCACAGTAGGATTTCTCCCCAACATGAACCCATGTTTATGGGGAATTTAGAAGATACTCCTTTTTCTACCAGGGTCATGTAAGGGACCGTGTCATAGTCTTCAAGTAGAAGCTCTATGAAATAGTTGTTGAACATATTAGAAGCCGGCATTGTCTTTACACCCATGATCCCGCCCCCCCCCCCC
>LR749599.1:32694-102224 GCA_902729485.2 Mus minutoides
CTCCTGGTTACCAACCACCTTTTCTGGGCAATTAGAATCCCATCCTTTGCGGAATACATGGAATTGGGAGGCAATAGTGGCGGAGATCAAGGAGCTGGACTGAAGGGCTAGTAGTGGGGGATGGCCTTGACTGTTACATCTATGTACAATTGTCAAATAATTCATTTTTTCTTGCACTGAGCACTAAAAGAGATTTAAGGTGAAGGAAGGCAGGAGGGTGGATAGTTATGATACACCTCTGAGTCTTTTGCCTCTGATTGTCAGAATTCTGTGTCTTCATTCTGAAAGGCTGTTGTTCTTTCTTGTTATGCCACCTCAATTCCGTTTCAGCTTGAAAAACATGAAAAATAACTGAGAAAAACTCTCCCACCATCTCCTCAGTGGGTCCCATCATCATCATCATGTTGTCTGTCAGCGGGTCCCTCCATCTCTTTGTCAGTAGGTCCCACTGCAGATGGACAGAATCTACACTGCTCAGACCAGCATTTGGCTTTTGCCAAAGCAGTAGGTGGTATTGGCTTAACTAGAGGAGAGGGCTGAAAATATGAAACAAAATAGTAAAAAAAAAAAAAAAAAAAAAAAAAAAAGATCATTTTGTAGACAGCTGAGACATGAGGATTGTGATTCCGAGGTCAATGTGGGCTATCTAGACAGAGTTCCTACTTTCTGTTTGTTTTTACGTCATTTTTAATGAATAGACATGATTTTTGGCTATAATGTTTTCTTTCATTCATCTTATTTTGAAGTTGAAAATATCTTCACACTGTCACTAAATATCCAATAGCTATTGTAATTTTAAGCTAGAATGTTTAGAAATTATGTGGTGAAATTTCCTTGCATCTAAGGAAATGGAAAAGAACTTTGGAGATCTTAGACAACAGACATAGACATGTTGTCATGCTATTTTTAGCCTACTCTGTGAAACTGGATTTTACATGGGAACATAATCATTTTTAAAAAATGTTTGCTAGGCTGTAAACTGGACTAAGTGACTGTATGTGCTACCTTCAAGCAAACTATAGATGTTCAGGAAAGTTTTGATATATATCAATAGAACAATCTAGAATTATTTGATGGTAAGAACTAACTTCTGATTTTATTCTTCACGTATCTTCTAAGTATTTAAATTTTATACATGTATATTTTTATAAGTACAACATTTATAAAGGTATACACACCAAATAAGAATACCAATTACTTACATTTAAAAATCTTTCTTCTTTTATGTTTTTGTCTTTTGCTGGCTTTGAAATATATATGTTAATGATGGTGAAGAAGGATTCATGGGATTGTACTTTACAAAGGCAAGTGGAGGACATGGCTCTTGAAACCATGGAAAGTATGCAGCCCAGCCTAGTGTTAACTACAGCATGGACAGCTGCTCACCAGAACTGCAAAGCCAAGGCCTTCCTCTTCTTAGCAGAAACTGGCCTTTAAACATTTTCTTTTCTATTACATATCAGAGTGTCTTTTAGTTTCTTTTCTCTCCCTCTATTTCCCCACTCTCTTTTTCCTCTCTCTTTCTTTAAAGACAGTGTCTCACTGTATCTGCATGGAGTGGAACTTCATATATCAACTAGGCTGGCCTTGACCTCAAGATTAGCCTACCTCTGCCTCCTGAGTGTAGAGATTCCAGGGTATACCACTATGTCCAGTTGCTGTTGCTCTTCCTCTTCTTTTATCCCTCGTCTTCCTCTTCCTCTGCCTCCTTCTCCTTTTGGCAGAGGTTATTACTATGTAGCTGAGATGATCTGACATTCACTATGTAGTGACAGCTGTATTTAGACCCAGGGTTCTCCTGTCTCAACCTTCTAAGCACTAGGATATAGCATGTGCCCCCAAACCCATTTCTCTTTTCTCTTTTTTCCATCTATCTATCTATCTATCTATCTATCTATCTATCTGTCTGTCTGTCTGTCTGTCTGTCTATCTATCTATCTATCTATCTATCTATCTATCTATCTTCTATTTGTTTTCTATTTATCTATTTGTTATTTTGAGGAAGACATTGCAGTGCCAAAATAACCAAATATACTTTCAAATCTCCATAGACCTAGTGATAATATTTTTGAGCCAAACCAAGGGACTTTTGAATGTTCACTTTTTTTTTTAAATTTTTTTAGATTTTATTTATTTATTATTATATGTAAGTACACTGTTGCTGTCTTCAGACACTCCAGAAGAGGGAGTCAGATCTCGTTACAGATGGTTGTGAGCCACCATGTGGTTGCCGGGACTTGAACTCAGGACCCTTGGAAGAGCAGTCGGGTGCTCTTACCCGCTGAGCCATCTCACCAGCCCGAATGTTCACTTTTAAATGTTAAGAATTTAGAGGGTTGAACGAGGTATAATGATATATTCATGTAATGTTGCCAAGAGACAGCAGGAACAAAAGCACTAAAATGCTATTTTATTAGAAAGTACCCAAGGAGCTGAAGGGGTCTGCAACCCTATAGGTAGAAAAACAATATGAACTAACTAGTACTCCCAGAGCTTGTGTCTCTAGCTGCATATGTAGCAGAAGATGGCCTAGTTGGCCATCATTGGGAAGAGAGGCCCCTTGGTCTTGCAAACTTTATATGCCCCAGTACAGGGGAACACCAGGGCCAAGAAATGGGAGTGGGTGGGTAGGGTATAGGGGACTTTCAGGATAGTATTTGAAATGTAAATGAAGAAAATATCTAATAAAATCGGAAAACAAATTTATTCATAAATGTAAATTTTTTAGTCCTTTCCTACTAGTATTAAATTTTGCTTTAGTTACTTGTGACAGATTATTATTAGCTATTTTGACAAGAAATATATCTAATTAAAATCATTTTTTTTTTGTTTTTGTACTGGGGATTGACCTGGGGCCTAATGCAGACAAAATACTCTACCACGAAGGTTCATTACCAACCATAAAATATTATTTTTTAATTTACCAGATAACAAAGATAGTTTAAGACCTCATGTAATCAGATCAACAATTTGCTTTTTCAAGAATGAAAAATAAACTTGATCAAACATGATTATAAATTAGGCTTTATTCAGTTCATCTATTTCTTAAAAAAAATAGGTCTTTGGAAAAGTAAGATAATTCATGCATGTTCTATGACTCTCTGATGAGATCATTGGGTGATTTTTTTTTCTGCCTGATAGGTGACCTTTCTGCAGTAACCACAAGTATCTTCAGCTTCCCATAAATGGTGCAGCCAGCCAAGAGTGGCAGGAGGATTCATGAGGCTAAGAGCTGAATCCGTCCTTGTTAGGGTAGAGTACTGAACCCTTGTGTGATTGGCATGGAAGAGGGAGATATTTATCTAGAGTTGATGAAATGAGTAAACAGGAAAATAGTGATGACATTCAATAAATGGTGCGTTTTAGACTGAATGGACTTAATTCTGTCTGACTTTGTTCAGGAAGATCAAGTGGATTTCTATAGACCTCTGTGTCATGTGTGTGCCACCTCACATCACAAATAGTGGAGTCTTCTTTTTAGAGAAAGGCCATGTATGCTCTTGCAAGAATTCCCAACTGGCAAACAGGTGGTGCACACCTTTAATCCCTGCACTCGGGAGGCAGAGGCAGGTGGATTTCTGAGTTCCAGGCCAGCCTGGTCTATAAAGTGAGTTCCAGGACAGCCAGGGCTACACAGAGAAACCCTGTCTTGAAAAACAAAACAAAACACAAAACAAAACAATCCCCCCTAAAAAAAACCAACCAAACCAAAAAAAAAAAAAGCTTAACTGGGTTCTTAGCTCTTACTACCCCACAGATTTGCTACTTTAAAACCTTCATATTATCAATATGCTTTCTATTTACATGGTTTTAGCCATTGAACACCCTTTCCAGTGATACATTAGGATGCCATATTTAGAGCCAGATGGTGTGTGTGAAGTCAAGGTCCGCCACTCACCAGTGACCTGGGTGGAATAGAACAAAGAACAGACTTCTCTGTCTTTACTGATAATTCTGAGAGCTGTTGAGAAAGAACATACCTAAGCTCCCCCGCCCCAACCTTTATAATTTCAAGATTAAATTGTAAAATTTCCGTGGCCAGCATGGGAATGAGAATGTTAAGAGAACATGGGAACAGACACTGGTCACCAACTCTCTTTTCCTATTAGGTCTGGTCCCATCACGGTACTGCTTGCTCACACATTGCTTAAAAGCAGTTGACTGTGTCAGAGTGAGGGCATTTCTAGTGAAATGTTTAGAGAACAATTAGGTCAATTTCAGAGATCCACTTGATGTATGTGTGGACCTACTTAAGACAGATAGGTCCCTCATTTCTTCCTGTCTCCCCCGTTTTTGTCTTCTACAGTGCTGGAGATTAATCAGGGTGTCATACATGCTAGGAAGGTCCTCTACCATTAATCAGTATCCCAGGACTCAATGCATACCTGTTTCTATGCTCTTATCTTTGAAATTAAAAATGTCCTGTGGCAATTTGCACTGGTTAAGATACCCAGCAGAAGCAGCTTTTCCATTTGAGGGACCATGTAATTTTGAGGCCATTCGAATAATCTTTCTCATTGGAATTTATTCCTGGTCACTGAGCTAGCTAATGGTGAAATGAACTATTGGAAGCACAACCTTCCAATAGCCCCTTCAGGTAGTCCTTCTAAACTTGGGTGATGTTTTCCAAGATATACAAAAGAGGTATTTGAAGTCATAAGACTGTCAGTTTTACTAGTTGATACATAATATAAAACAGCATTTTAAAATTCTGAAACATATATGTCATGGAGTAAGTTGCAGCGTGGCCATGGACTTTTGATGTAGAACATAAAAGACTTCAAAAAGAACTCCGCTTGACAGATGTATCCAGGTCTTTCCAGACTTACATGTTCTCCTCTGAGTTTGATGCCATTTGCTGAATGGGACTCACAGGTGCATTCTGGGAAATACCTCCTTGTGAAACAGCATAGTTGAAGATTTCTTAGAGGAAAGTGTTCATATGTTTCTCCTACCTGAAGACGTTTGTCTCAGAGGAACTAGAAAGACTCAAAGTATGAAATTTCCAAGGACTTAAAAACAATTCTTTAAAATATAAAAATGAAATAAACAGCAATCTGTGAGAATGAAAGGGAGAGACTTCAGAAAATGCTTCCAGGGAAAACAGCAGAGCCTGGGTAAGGGTCCCCATCATAAGCCTTGTGGAGCGGGGTGCTCAGTAGAAGACCTGACAGACATGGAACGTGGGACACTGGTCCTATGGCAATAAGCCAAATGAATAAAAAAAAAATAGATTCATCAATAAGAGACCTTAGAAAATAACTGCTTCATGAGGCTGTATGAAGAAAATGATCTTTGTAACTTATTTGCTATTCATTTAACAATAGATAGACCTGCTTGACTTTGTAAAACTATATATAGAAAATTCAAATACTCTAGATTTACAAAAACTGATCAACACTTAGTTTTTAGACACAAAAAGAAGTATGCATAAAATAAATATTAATGATTAATGAGTATAAACTCTTAAAGGTTTTGTTTTGAAACAAACATAAAAACCATTAAGAAATCCTAAGCACAACGGGACAAAAGAAATACTTTGAATTATTCTTAATATCAGGTCTGCTTGAATTTTAACTAAAATCAAAATCATTTCCTTATTTGAGATTTAATGACCAGATCCTGTTAATTAAGAAATATTCAAGACTTATATTAGATTCTAAATATTTGGGCTATTTTTGTAAACCTTTTTCCTTTAAAGAACAAAATTTAGATTTTTTTTCCCCCTTAAACAATACACTTTGTAGTTTGTGCTGGCAGTTTCCCCATTTCCCTGAACTATATACACACATTCACGAAATGCATTTTGCTGCCGCAAAACCTGAGCATTGCCAGGAAACTAAGAAATCATTAATTTGAGATCTTAAGTAGGCTTAGAAATAATTTGGACTGTTTTCCTTTGGATGCGAGTGAGATCCCGTGAGGTTGGAGACATCCTGGAGACTACACAGCTGGCAGCTTCTCACCTGGAGACTGCACAGCTGGCAGCTTCTCACCTGGAGACTGCACAGCTGGCAGCTTCTCACCTGGAGACTGCACAGCTGGCAGCTTCTCATCAGTAGCTGGAGCTTTGATTTCCACAAAGCCAGGTGAGTCTGATGAGCAGGGTGACGCCCAGTGCCCAGTGCCCAGTGCCTCTGGATTTGGTGTTTTCAGTAAGAAAATGCCTGGCATGACTTTTAGCAAGGAAAGTCCTCTTTAAGAGGTTCCAGGCTTGGAAACATGAGAAAGCTTGTAGGGTTGCTGCAGTTACTGAGTGTTCTGGCCATGCTTGGGAAGGTCTTAGGGCTGCAAGGACATTCTTCTGTACCTTGCACACATCCTAGGTCTCTACCCTAGTGGCCTGGACCTGGGCTCCTAGCATGGTAACTCATGCTGGGACCAGCTTTGTCTCTTAAGGGGGCTCTACTTTTAGTTTCTTAAAAGTCGTTTTATGGAATCTCCATTTTTAGCAGCTCTTTATTTGTATGGTGGACAGCAGAGGAAATGATTCATGTTTGGAGTGCCGAAGCACACATTGTTTTAAAGGTGATTTCTAAATGTGGAGTACCAATTAAAAGTTTTATTTTATAATAGAAACTTCTGTACATTTTCAGCTTTATGTAAACTGAATTTATTTAATAATCTATGAGATGATATTTAGTTTATAGATGAAAGTTCAAGCTTAAATTCCAAATACTTGATATCTGGTCATTAAATCTTACTAATTTCCATGATTTATAAGAACATCACAATTGCAACAACAAAGCAAAAGAAGAAAAGAAAAATACCCTGTCAACTGTGTCCCAAATAAGTGAAAACACGTACAAATATACCCTCCAAATTATATCCTAAAAATAAAAACACTGTATTCCTTTAAACAAACCTAAGACATTTATAATCCAAAGCAAGATACACAAAATGGGTTAAGAAGAGGTTACAATTTTGCAACAGGAAGTCTGGACAGCTCCTCCAGGCAGTAGCTGTGAAGGAGATTCCTGTGTCTCAGAAATGGAGTGTCCACATGTTTGAGGCACATTTACATCCAGGCCTATTTACAAAGTTATGCAAAGTTTTGCAAGCTGAAAGCACCTTTCTCCCCATAAGCATGATGAACACATGCAACATTTCATCCTTTCATGTGCAAATTCTAAAGTTCACTGGGAGTTAAGAGTTAAAACTCCAAAACCTGCCTGCTATTGGAAATGAAAGGAGCAAAAATGTCAAACATGGCTGAGCACTGGTTCCTAAGAGAGCACTTTATTTGCTCGCTATTCAGGACTCGGTTTTATTTAAACAGTACTTAAACTATACTGTTCATGCCATGCAAAAATAATATTTTATGCACTGGTATTAGGGGGAGGGGTTTCTCATATTTTAGTTCACGGCATTATTAATTGCATTTTTAAGAAACAGTTTTTTTTTTTTTTTCTTTTATTGCTTTTGTCACATGCTGGTCTCACGAGTGGGACAGTGACCTGTGTCTCCTGGGTTGGAATGAATTTCTGGGGCAAACAAGTGGTTCTCCATCTTGTAACCTTCTTGACTACTGTCCTTTTTGACTTCACCCACAGCCTGGTAAATATCTTGCCTACAGTTGTGGTCTGTGTTCTGGGGAGAGGAGGAACCCACACAGCCCTCTTCTCTTAAAGAGTCTCTGGCGTCGCCAGGCTTATCTGCTAAGCAGTTGGGGCTGGGATCTGCTTGTTTGTCTGGTCTTGACCTTTCGAGGTCCAAGAAGTCTTCGTCTTCTCCAGTGTCTATTTCAGTGAAGCTCCTCCTTTCTCTAGAAGAGAAAGGAAACAGTTTTTGCTTGGGAAATCGTGGGGAGAAACCTTTGGGTGGTCCCTGACAGTGTGCCGAATCATCAGCCTCCAGCAAGGGTCTCTGTCCCTGGGGGAGGGCTTCTTCTAGAAGGATGGTACTCATGTGCTGGGGAGTGGTGAGCGGAAAGTCAGCTGTGGTTACTGGCAGTGGCCTGGCTGTGCTGGGTGGGGTCTGTGGTGCGCTGGCTCTGTTTTCCTGAAAGTTCACTTTGAGGGATCTGGACTTGAGGGGATTGCTCCCTTTCAGCGAGCTCTTAGGGCTGTCGCTGGCACTGTCAGGTTGCAAAGGACCATGGGAAGCCCCAGCATCGAGGTTCACAGTTATGTCAATTGGGGCATAATCCATTGCAGCCTCCCTGGCAGCAGGGCCCTTATCTCTGCTTAGTGTAAGGAATGGAGGTGCCCTGGCTCTTTGGTGCTCATCTGTTCCTGGGAGGTCCGTGGGGAACTTCATCTGCAAATGAGAGGCAGAGGGTGGTGGCAGGGGTGATCTCTCAGTTTCTGTGAAGTCCGTGGCACAGCTGGTGAAGCTATCAATGCTAGAGGTGCTCTTCATGTCCACGATGACCTCGGTCTGTGCCACAGCCAGCTGCTCCTGTGGGCAGATCACCTCTTCCATTTCTATCTCCTCTTCATACGCAGATGGCCTCTCAGGCTGTTCTTGGCAGTCTGGATTCGGGTGAGTATGAGGCTGTGTTTTGGTGATTTCATTGTATAGCATCTCCAGCTTCTGGGCACTCAGATGCTGTGGGCTGGAGGAAGAAGTATTGTTCAGATGTTCGTGGGAGTCTTTTTGGCTAACCTCCTGGTACTTATTCTCGTAAGACTTGTTGGAGCTTGTTTCCGACAGCGCCTTCCTGGCCCACTTCCACCGACTTGGAGACAGGTGATTATCATCTACTGAGTCCTTGGTATTGGCTGACTCTCCAGCCTTCTCCACAGCCACGTCTATCAGTTCCATACTTCTAGCAAAGGCATCCTTTAAGTTCATAGAAACGATGCTGCCATTTCTTTTGGCTCTTTCAAGAGCTTCTCTCCTTTTAATAGCTTTCTCCTGGCGTTTTTGCTCCTTATAGAACTCAGAGAAATTGTTCACAATGATGGGTATAGGAAGGGCAATAACCAGGACTCCTGCAATGCAGCAGAGACCACCCACGATTTTTCCTAACAGGGTTTTAGGGTAAATGTCACCGTAGCCCACAGTGGTCATGGTGATGGTAGCCCACCAAAATGATGCAGGGATACTGGTGAACTTGGTAGCATCTTCATCTTTCTCAGCAAAAAACACCAAGCTGGAAAATATCATTATCCCCATGGCCAGAAATAATATTAATAAACCTAACTCATTGTAACTTCGCCTGAGCGTGAAGCCCAGAGACTGCAGGCCCGTTGAGTGTCTGGCTAGTTTCAGTATCCTGAGGATACGCATGATTCTGAAGATCTGGACCACTCGTCTAACATTCTGGAACTGCAGCACACTTTTGTTAGACTCGGTGAGGAAGATGGTTACATAGTATGGCAAGATGGCCAGAAGGTCAATGACATTCAGTGGGCCTTTAAAGAATTTCCATTTATTTGGTGAGGACAGGAATCGTAAAAGATACTCCATGGTAAACCAAGCAATACACACAGCCTCTACGTGTGCCAACTTCCGGTTGTCACTGGGTTGCCCAAACTCGTCGTTTTCTTGCAGCTCTGGAAGTGTGTTGAGAGACAGAGCAATGGTGGAAAGAACGATGAACAGGATAGACACGATGGCCAGGATCTGCAAAGGAGAAGGAGGTCCATGTTAGCAAAGCTTCTTTGTTGTTCTGACAACCACAAATGCTTTGGTGGTTCTTTGAATGATACAGAACACTCTTAGTTTTTCCAGAAAGGCTTTACAAAGGTCTTTATAACCTAGAGTTCCCTAAGGAATACAAATACTTTATCACTTTATGAGCAATTTTGCTAAACAGCCTCATGCACATTTAGATTTTGGTAATTTGGCAGAACCTGAGTTCTCCTGACTTACCATTGTCTGAGGTATGGGTTACTGCCAATTGGATGAAGGTTCCATATGGTTGCCATACCTTTTGGGGGTTAATCATCTGGTATTGCTTGGTAGCTCAATCTTCTTTTCATAGTTACCCAGTTTATGTGCTTGAGTGAATTATCTTACGTGCTATATAAGATTGATAGAGAATCTCACAGCTTTGTTTTTATAGCTGTGCACACCAATGCAGAACCCAAATATGAAGGAGTGGCCAGGCAGGACGTTGTCTAAGAACAAACACTTCTCATTGGTCAGCATTGATTTGAGAAGCAATCAGAGATAGTTTTTGTCTGGAATGCAGATTTCTGCTCAACATCACATGGGGGAAGAAGATCATGTGCTAACTACATTCAGGGAGACTTTTTTCATGAAGATTCAGAAGAACAAAGATGTCAGTGAAGGACAGACAGACACCCCAGGCTGAGGGAAGGGTAACACAAGGAGTACAAAGAGGCCAGCATCAGAAAGAAGCAAGAAGAAGATCTAGTGACTGAATTTTGGAGTCTGCAGCCCAAGCTCTGACATTGGCTATTTTGTTTGCTGTGAGACGTTGGCTAATGTATGTGACCTTTCTGTGTCTTGTTACAAATGTTGAATGTGTGCAATGGTAATGACTACTTCATGGTTATGGTAACAATTGCATAGATGCAGACATCACTAAACAGATCAAAGATATTCAGATTGTTGACCCAGGACTTCAATGTAGTGACACAAAGGTCCAGAAAGGGTATTTGGGAAATCTATAAATCCATACAAAATATAGGTAGTGTAAAAGGGGGATTTCCTGATTCTAACTTAATATTCTAGATTTTGGGAAGGCGTAGCAGGAAGAGTAAAGTTAGAGAGCAATGTGGGGATGTATCCATGCTTAGAAAAATTGGTACATTTGGAGCACACAGCTCTTGGAGTAGGAAACACTCTGCCTAGTCAGGGTCAACAGGCTTTCTCTGATATTCATCTATGTCCTTGCATGGATGAACGGCCAGCAGGAAGTAGTAATGCCCTTTAACTTTGCAGGCATCATTACTAACAGGTTTTGTATTTATCTCTGAGAAAAATAACCAATCAGTGACTGTTTTACATGGAGACCCAGCATCTAGTTAACATTTTCAAGCACAGTGATTTGTCTTGAGGCCATAGCTCAACACTTATTAAACTGTAAAATAAAAATTCGTTTGTATTAGGACTTCTGCTTCTTGGTATGTATACATGTGTGTGTGTGTGTGTGTGTGTGTGTGTGTGTGTGTGTGTGTGTGTGACGGTACCTGTCTTAGTCAGGGTTTCTATTCCTGCACAAACATCATGACCAAGAAGCAGTTGGGGAGGAAAGGGTTTATTTGGCTTACATTTCCACATTGCTGTTCATCACCAAGCAGGTCAGGAAGCAGGAGCTGATGCAGAGGCCATGGAGGGATGTTATTTACTGGCTTGCTTCCCCTGGCTTGCTCAGCCTGCTCTCTTATAGAACCCAAGATTGCCAGTCCAGAGATGGTCCCACCCACAAGGGGCCTTTCCCCCTTGATCACTAATTGAGAAAATGCCTTGAAGCTGGATCTCATGGAGGCACTTCCCCAACTGAAGCTCCTTTCTTTGTGATAACCCAGCTGTGTCAAGTTGACACAAAACTAGCCAGTACAATACCTATGTACTATGATAGTGCCTTTTTATCTTTATGCTTTTTGTCTTTCCCTTGAACCAGGTAATGTATTGTTGTTTCTTGAATGAACTTCAGAATTTCCTTTTATTAAAGTTAGGCCAGTTGGCCTGGAGATATGGGTCAGTGGTTAAGAACATGTCTGTTCTTGTTCAGGACCTGAGTTTGGCTCTCAGCTCTCAAGTCAGGTGTTCTCACTGCCTCTACCTCCAGCTCTAGCTCCAGCTCCAGCTCCAGCTCCAGCTCCAGGGGATCTGACACACCCTTCTGGCTTTTGTGGGCATTCCCCCCCCCCCCCACAGATACACACATAAATAAAATAAGTCCAGAGGGGATGGATGATGCCATGAAAACACAACCAGGGCGATGCATGCATGTTCTCACAGAGAATGGAACAGCACAACATCTGTACAGGTTCAAGCTGGGGAGGGGGGGGAGCACTGAGACAGGGAAGAGGCATGAGTTCTCATCCCTAACTAAGAAGCAATTCCCAAGTTGACAGCCATTTACAAAGGAACAATCAGTCTCATGGGGGCAGGTACATAAGCCACACTTAAAGGCCTGCCTCATGCCCAGCAGTAGAAGGCCAACACTACATGAACTCATTGGTTATTTGGACGATTTCTTTTTGTCTCATATTGCTTTATTTGGCTTTAAAAAATTGCACTGACTTCTACTTAGATATACTTTCCAATTTTGAGTTTTTATGTTTGTGTTTGCTTCTAGCATTTTTTGCTTTTTTTTTTTCTATTTTCTTTGTTTTCTAAAGAGAGAGAAAGTGTGGAGTTAGCTGGGTGGAGGTTGGTGAGAAGGGTCCAGGAGGAGATGGGGAAGGAAAAACTGTGACCAAAATATACTGTATAAATCTTCAAAATCAATTAATCTATCAATGAATCAAGTCTTCTTTTTAAAAGGTGGGTCAGTGAATCCCAGTAGGAGCAGCTGTCTTCCTCTACCCTAAGAGCCTTATGGAGCCCCAAGTGGGAAAACAAGAATGCCTATTTAGATGAGCCTGAGGATAAAGGATTGTTTACTGGAGACAAGTTAGACTGTTCACATTGAAACTTTCCTTTATCAGTCAATGGCAGGGCAATTCCTACACTATTCTTTCTCTGAAGCCATCGGTCACCTCTTACCTATTATCATGCTCTAGCATAAGAAACCAGGTCTGGCTGTGCTGTTTTTAGGGGGGTACACTCATTATCACACTGTGATTTTTTTTTTAATGATAATGTTTCAGTATGTACCAGAGGCTGTCCTTCAATTCACTGTGTAGCCCACACTGGCCTCATTCTTCTGAACTTCCCACAGCCATGTGCTACCACACCCAGCTCTGGATATCTTAATATTGAGATTTCTTCCATCACTCTTGTACCTGTACTCTAGATGCCTACACTGAATAGCTCCCTAGGACAATTTCTATGATGATACTCTTATTTGTCAATTTTGAGGGAAAGAAGAAAATCAGAAATGCAAATGAATCCATCTTACTATCTTACTTAACCTCTTTTTTAAAAATATGGTATCAGGAAGCAGGCCCAGGATTGTACACATGCTCAGCATGTGCCGTACCACTGAGCCAGGCCTCTCTCTTTCAACCTTTGGAAAAAGAATAGTAGGTATTCAGTTTTCCTTGTGTTCAAAGTTGTTTTATTTCTTTTTTTTAAAAGATTAACTTATTTCATATATGTGAGCATACTGTTTCTGTGTTCAGACACACAAGAAGAGGGCATTAAATCCTCATGTAGATGGTTGTGAGCCACCATGTGGTTGCTGGGAATTGAACCCAGGACCTCTGGAAGAGCTGTCAGGGCTCTTAACTGCTGAGCTATCTCTCCAGCCTGCTGTTTTATTTCTTAATCAAAAAAATTTTAAACACAGAAATGCTGTGTAATATTAATGCAGACTATAATCTAGATGTTTACAATCTGACAAAGATGGCTTCATTTAACACTTGAAAAGTTTAGCATACATATGAGATGGGCCAGAGGACATCTTTGAAGAAAGGGAATTATTGTAGACAATATAAACATTCACGCTCCTAGTAGCATGACATGTGCAGTAGGGAAACCAAAGGGACAGACATGCATTATTTTCTATTTCACATCGAAGTCAATTTGCTAGAAGCCATTTGATCTCCATTTGGAGGAATGGTTTATTTTAAATATCTGTGAGGCTTGGTCTTTTCTCACAAGAACAGCTTTTCAGACATACTCCATACATACCAAAGGTGATTTTTGTAGTCGAATGCGTGTTTGTTATTTTATCAGAGAGATTTTCAATATAATAAATGTGAAAATTTTCAGAGCTATTGGATAAACTTCTAAACATGGATATTTACACTAAGTACAATGAACCTTGATGACAAGTACATTGTTCTACTTATTATAGCCATGCATAGGTTAGGACATGACTAACTCAGGCTTTTAAACTGTTGCCTTGAATTGACCTCCAGACCCAGCAGAGCCAAACTGTTTCTCTCAGCTTTAGCAAGTAGACTTAGGTTTACTCATGGCAAAGGAAGTGGCTCTCCCAAGCAACTGTGATGTTAGTCCATCTTCCTTGGAGATTTGAATTAGCTCATTGCCAAGATCCCTTTCTCACTGGCATTTAGTGGTTCCATGTTTACCTTAACATTTTTTCTTATTCTAGTCATGACTGTAAACTAAACCAAAGACAAGTCCTGAATGACTCTGACATTTGGCTGCATGAACAGAATTAAATTTTGTTGCTTAAGGAAAAAAAAATGTAAAGAGATGGTTTTGAAAAATCTTGCCCTGTGTATGATGTAAGCATTAATTTATGGGGAAAAGGCATTCTTTCTGGATGAGTCTTTTCTCTCTTGAGTCACTGGGATGAGTATTCTTGTCCTTCGTTTTAACACAGACAGTGTAGGTTGGCATGGAGTTATGGACAGAGCTCCCACATTTCCATAGGGGACACTCAAAATTGGCCTCATGAATTTCTGTTTGAGTATGTACAGCAGCCCAAGACTGGCCTTAGTTACATCAATTTGCTGAAGTTATCTGTAGATAATGGATCCCTTGTGGTGGAAAGAAACACAGGGCAAGGACTTAAAACACATGGTTCTGCTAGGTATGAAGACAAAGCAGGTTCATCTCAAACGTGAGGTGCCCCACCTGCTTCAGAGGATCGCTGACTGGAGCACGAAGAAAGTCCTTTGTAAAACATTAAGTGTGATAAGTGTGATAAACACTGGAGAGCCTTCCACACTGGTTTTTATTTGAGGCAGGGGGCAGATCTGACCTCTTCCAGGGTGACCTCGATCCTACCATGTAGGTGAGAAAGATCTTGAACTGTCATTCCTTCTGTCTAAGCTTCACAGTCCTGGGGTTATGTTTATATGTTGCTGGGGTTGGGTGTCTTGTGTATGAGAGTAAGAGGCCAAGTCCAACTGAGCAACCTCTCCAGGACACATCTCATTTAAAATATGTTTTTAGATTTTTTTGTAGCCCAGGCTGGCCTCTGCTTCCCAATCATCCCACCTTTGCAGGTGCTAGGATCCAGGTGTGTGCCACCACAGCCAACTTCCTCTCCATGTTTTCAACACTTTCAAGCAGATTCTTTGACCTAAATAATGATTTGTTTCTGTTTCCTTCTGAATAAACCACCTACATGGCCAGGACTAGGATTTGACAGAGGTTGCTTCAGGTGCTTCACGTCTTGAAGTATGCTTAAAGCTTTATGCCTGTATCTTACATGTACTCATCTGCTGTGTCTTCACTGCCTGTCTGTCTGTCACACAAATGGAAATCTCTGTGCCTCCCATGGAAGGCTCCAGTGGTTTTGCCTCTTTGTTCCGCTAAGCCTGCCTCCCTTCCCATTAATACCTGTCAAGAGGTGGGTGAAGTAGGCTAAATGCTCTAAACTGCTATATAGCTCTCGGGCTTTATTTCTCTTCCTAGTGGGGTATAATTGATGCTTGGATGAGCTGTGGAAAACACTGTGGAGAAGAAATGACATAGACTTCTCAGGGAAGGGACAAGTTGTTTAAACTGACAGGAAGGAAGAGGGCTGTGGAAAGCATTCTTAGAAGCATGAGTAACTTTCTACGTTCAGAAAAGAGATACAATATGTTGGCTGTCCTGAGCCTATCAGCCAAATGCCAACCCACTTGTTGAAGGAAGAGGCAGGGATTTGGTAAGAATAGCATGATTTCAATGCCCTCATCTCCTAGATCTACTTCCCAGATGACTACTGGGAACAGCCAAGTGAAAAATGTTTTGGGTCCCAGTGAAGGAAGAGTCACATTTTTTTTTTTTTTCAGTTCCAGCCTTTGGTGTTCTTTGAGTCACATAGTGCCCGCTCTTCTAAGACTGAAGGCCACAGACTGCCTGACTGCCCCTTCTTTGTCTGACATTCCCTTGACTCTCCCAAAACAAAAGAGGCTCCATGCTTAAGTTCTCTCGGCCAATTCTTTCATACTGGCAAGACTGCTTATGCTCCAATACCACATGACTAAATGAAAAGGACATACATCACTATAAAGTTCAATTGCTGGCAAGGTTCACTCCCCTTGACGTTTTGTGGATGAGGGATTGTCTACGTGCACAATGTTTTCTGTACAGGAAAATGTGTGGTGTGGGGAACAACCCTGTTTAGATTGCTTTTCTTTCTTTTTTTTTTTATTAGATATTTTCAAGATTGCTTTTCAATTTCACACACAAACATACTTTTGGGGGGAGGGGGAGTTTGGATATCTTATGACCAAATTTGCTATTCTGCTGGTGTCTTCTGAAATAAGCTTAGTTTCATTATCCATGATATATTTCCATATCTGCAAGGGTTATATTTTAGGAAGCAAGTCATGGATGAAGGCTGATAAGTGGAATTTCCTATTATTCTTAGGATCTTTATAATCATAGGGGCAATAGTGAGTTGGAGATGGCATCAGTCTTATACCCAATCCGTGAATCGGCAGTAACTGCTTCTCAGGGAAGTCTTAGGGAGTCTAAGAGTAAAAGTGGAGACTAACCACGCATGGTGGAATGCAGATATCTCCTCTTCTGCTAGCTCTTTATGAGCAAGAGTCATGGATCCTCTCTCTTTACTGCTTGGTCTCAATGAATATTTAATTAATTTTATTTGCTTGTTTCTGTTGCTGTGCTGGAGACCAAACCCAGAGACTTGCATATATTCAACAAAACCTTGCTACTGAACTATCCCACAGTCTCCATGAAGGTTTAGAACCTGACCTTTGCTATGAGAACGAAAGGATGTGGGAAAAGATGCAAGAAAAGACCCATACAAACAATTCTTTCAATGGGGTTTCATCAAGCTCAATTGCTTAGAAACTGTACATTATAAAAATCGATCTGGAAGAAAAATGGAAAACACCAAGGAGCAAAGATTAAGGGCTCAAGTAAGTGGTTGGCAGTGATACGTGGTATGACTGAGCGTAAAGAACTTGAGTTTGAATCCTGGTTCTGACATACTGTCTTCTCTCTCTGACCGTGGACATCAGAAGCAGCTTTTCTGAGAATCAATAGTTTCATATAGAGAATGTGGAAAGTAAAATACTTGCTTTTGTTACCTATTTGTCTTGAGGACAAATAAAACAAAGTTCATGTTCGGTTTTTGTAAATTGTAAAGCAATAACACTATTCATTATTATCCTTATTTGAAAAGTTCCCAAATCATATATCAATTTCTGTTGAGTCAAAAGAAGAATCCAGTTCTGTCCATATTCTGAAAGCCTAGACAACCCCCTCCAATATCCTACAAAGAGACAATGTTCAGGAGCATGGCATAGTTAGGAAAGCTAGAAAAACATCAGGTTCTCAGATGTTTGGTGCCAACCAATAGGAATTCCTCCCAAAGCGGGACTTTTAACAACCTCAAGCCTTCCAACATGCCCCCTCTTCTCCCAGTCGCCTGGACAGCTCAGGCGTTGGGAACATTTAACATGGAGCTTTAGTTTCCTGTGTTCATTGTAAACAAGAGGTTCATGAACACTTTCTGCACTGACTTGAATTGCAATTTTTCTTCTCTAGCCTTTTTAAAAAAAGATTTATTTATTTATTTATTGATTGATTGATTTTAAATACATTTAAATTTTATTTTAGCTGTCTTCAGGCACACCAGAATAGGGCATCAGATCCCATTACAGATGGTTGTTAGCCACCATGTGGTTACTGGCAATTGAACTCAGAACCTCTGGAAGAGCAGTCAGTGCTTTAATAATCCTATTTATTTTTTAAAAGATTTATTTATTTATTTTATGTATAGGAGTACACTGTAGCTATCTTCAGACACACCAGAAGAGGGCGTCAGATCTCATTACAGATGGTTGTGAGCCACCATGTGGTTGCTCAGTTTTGAACTCTGGACTTTTGGAAGAGCAGTCAGTGCTCTTAACCACTGAGCCATCTCTCCAGCCTGTTCTATAACCTTACTTATGCTTGAAGAGCTGACATTTTTGAAGAGTGGCCAGACTTAGGAGATAAAAATACAGAATATTTTAGTTGTATTTAAACCGAATGTTTATCTGGGATGTACTGAAAATGTATTTGATGTTTATATGAAATGAAAATTTAAGAATGTGTTCTGTATTTGATCAGGCATGCTGGTCTGGGAACAATCTCTGCTCCAGGATCTCTAGCCAGATTTAAGTTTTAACTCTGGTATGCATGTTTCTCTGTTTTTGGGTTTGTGCTTGTGAGTGCAGGTGACTGAGGAGGCCAGGAGACAATCAGATGCCCTGGAGCTGGAGTGACCCAAAGTCATGACACCCACCTGCCATGGGCATGAGGGACCCACTGGGATCCTTTGCAAGTGCTCTCTCTAGCCCTCAAGTAGATCGGGTTGTTCTTGGTCATCTGGAATATTGAACAGGGTGACTTGCAGATGAATAGTGGCTGGGATGTAGTTGTTGTACTTATGGCTCTCTGTGATAGGCAACAGCAAGCTCATACTGTGTGAAGTCTTGTTTCTGTCCTCAGTGGAATGCTCTCAAGTATCTTTCACCATTCCCCACTTTTAGCTTAGCTTCCCAGAGTTTTCGTCATGTTCTCTTATACCCATACAGCCTTATAGCCCTCTTGATCATTCAACAAGTTCACAGGAGGCAATTTTGTTTCTCAAACAAGGTTTTAGGCTTATGGTCATTGTTATTGATTTTCTGTGGAAGTTCTTACAGTGACAAACAGAACAGGCACTTTCTGAATATATTTTGGATAAAGGAGTCAACCCCCACCCCATGATACTGCCCCCTTTCCTCAAAAGAGCTGGAGAAAATGAGAATGGACCCTTGAAGAAATTAAGGATTTCATACCCAAGTATGATACAAACACCTGTTATTCTAGAACTCACAAAGCTGACACAGTAGGTTCATGTAGGTATGAAAGGTTCAATGCTTGGTATGAAAAATACAAATAAGTAATGAAAGAAAGTTAACTATTTTTTAACTCTGAGAGAACATGACAGTGGTTTTGTCATTTTGGCTGGCTTCTTCATAATCCAAAATAAACCTAATATCTTTAGCTGGCATTAATCATTTTTCTTCTTAAATAGACATTCCTATTTTGAATGGTCCATGTTGAGATAACAGAACAGCTTTACAAGTTCAACAACATAATATTTTCCTAGTTTTAAGATTTATACTTTTTATTAATCCCTCCTTCTTTATTATTCCATGGAGATTGCCTTTCCTATTTTAAATCCTTAATTCTTTAGGAAGCCTGTTCTTGAATTGATATTGGCTTTGGTTGTCACCTTCATGGAAGGATATATTTGCTTAGAGAAAAGTGCTGTATTCATTCTATAACACATCTTCATTGAGTCTGCATGTAATTTAACCAGTGCACACAGTGATAGTTGTATGTATAGACCTGTAGGATTCATACTTGTGCAAAAGATGTTAAGCCACTGAGAATAATGAATGATACAGGTTATATGTTAAACCACATTTGCATATATTCTTATTTTATTTTACTCTTAACAGTATTTTATTAACTCTTAATTTCATACACTGTGTTTTAAGTATATTTACTCAGGCTCCTCCCACAACCAACCTTTCTAGGCTTCCCTATCTTTAAACCTAACTCTGAGTTTTCCTCGCCCCCTCTCCCCATCCACTCAAGTTTGCATTGCTCAACTAATCTTGGTAGTGGGCCTTTCCGGGCAAATAACCATTATTTAGCAGGGGTCAGACCACTAAAGAAAACAATTCTTTCTCTCCTAGCACCTATACACATATTTTATATATCTATAAAACAATCACTATTTCATGTGGCAAACATGAAGCCCCATGGAAAATATTAAAAAATTTGTAAAAGTGAAAAAAATTAAGAAGTCAGCACATTCTACTGAAGAAATACATATTTACAAGAATAACTTTTTTGGTTCATTTTTTATTAGTTATTTTCTTCATTTACATTTCAAATGCTATCCCAAAAGTCCCCCATACCCTGTTCCCCAACCCACCCACTCCTGCTTCATGGCCCTGGCATTTCCCTGTACTGGGGCATATGATCTTCGCAAGACCAAGGGCCTCTCCTCCCTGACTAGGCCATCATCTGCTACATATGCAACTAGATACATAGTTCTGGGGGTGGGGTACTAGTTAGTTCATATTGTTGATCCTCCTATAGGGTTGCAGACCCCTTCAGCTCCTTGGGTACTTTCTCTAGCTCCTTTATTAGAGGCCCTGTGTTCCATCCAATAGATGACTATGAGCATCCACTTTTGTATTTGCCAGGCACTGGCATAACCTCACAAGAGATAGCTATATCAGGGTTCTGTCAGCAAAATCTTACTGGCATATGCAATAGTGTCTGGGTTTGGTGGTTGTATATAGGATGGATCCCGGGTGGGGCAGTCTCTGGATGATCCTTTCTACCATCTCAGCTCTGAACTTTGTCTCTGTAACTCTTTCCATGGGTATTTGGTTCCCCAATTACAAGAATAACCTGTTAAAGTACCACGTGGTTCTTCAGCATCTCAGACTCTTAAAGATTTAGGACAAAGACAATTCTCAGAAACTTTCTTCACCATTTCTCATTGTTACCAGGTTTGCAGTTCTTTAAAAAGATAATCCATGGAACCTTGAAGAGTAAGCCCATGTTTTGAATGTGTTTTATTTTCCAACAGGAAGATTAGGCATTTCTACTTTTTACTTTTATTTTTACATTTTACATTTTTCTACTTTTATTTTTACATTTCTACTCAGGTTTTGTAATGCTCTTGCTTTTAGTGTTGGAAAGGTTTAATTGAAGTGCAATTCTAATCACAAGTAATTTAGAGGGAAGCCTTGAAGGACACACAGGAAGAGAATTCCATTGAGAAAGGAGAGTAAATGCAATGCAGGCGGAGAGGATGGACAGTGGCTTTGAGGCTCAATGGTGTGGAGGTGAATTAATGGCTGCTACGTACAAGACTGTGTGTGTACTGAGCAACTCCAGTCAGGGTATTCCAGTGTGAATGTTCCCTCGCTCATTTGTGCAATGCATAAGTCTGAAAGCCCCAAGGAACAGAAAGCTCTGCAGTGTATCTTTGCTGGTACTTCATGGAGGTCAGGCAAATTGTGAAGAGCATATGATATAAGGAAATCAAGTATGTTGAGCTTCCTTCTGCAGACAAGGTTGCCCAACTCGGCAGCGGCGGATCAGCAATGTGGTGTGTGAAATGCTGAGTTGTTGGACCATGTGAACTCCAGGCCCTGTTTCATTATTATGGAATAATACAGGGAGACGCCTAGCAGTCTGTTTTTGATTGTTTATTTTGACATCAGTGACTCTGATGCCTACCAAAGCTCAATGATGCTTCTGTAAGGAGTAAGTGCAACCAAAGACCTCAAGCAAGGTGGCGAATTTGGTGTTAGTAGTGTGGGAAGATTGGTGGCGGAAACACACAGGACAGGTTGGAGACACAAATGAAGCCAGGGGGCAGTTTCTACAGCTTCTGGATGATGGACAGATTATAAGACCATTTCTCAAGAGGCATTTCACTCTTATTTGGTACAGGGTGGAGGAGTCCAGGGTCCTCTCCAGCTTCTCCCTGATTCACTGATTCGCTCTGGTGAAAGTTCATCGTCATCTTACAGCATTAGAAGGCAGTCATCCTTGGCCTTAACCATGACTTAACAAAAATATTTCTTCATAGTAAGAAAATATTCTACTCCGAACTTTAGGTATCACCAATAAGAACATTTTCTGATAGAGTTAAGCAGTTCACTGAGCATGGGAGTAAACTATGTGTTATTTACTAGAACTCTTTTCTTATGTGAAATGTTACCCTAAGTGTATACGCTCAAGTCACCAAGGGCAAAAGCTATCAGGACGGATTTGTGCTTCCTGTTCCCTGAAAGCATGCTCAATTGTTGAATGGCTGAGTACCCTCCCTTCTTTGAGTTTCTGCAAGGAAGTGTTCTAATTTTCCAGAATTAAAGTGCCATTAAAATCTGGCTTTATTCCTTGGATACCAACTCTTCCTTTCAGCTCTTCAGTCACCATTAGCAGAGAACCACAAGGATTTATTTCCACCATTATCCCCATAGCTCAAGACTGTGCCCCAGCAGCTTCAACAGCAAGAAACAAAGCAAAACAAGAGGCAGAATGCAATCATTTTTCCTTTTCTCTGTGGCAAACATTTTCTAAAAAGTAATTTTGGGGTCAACATCATTAAGACCACATTAAGGAATGCTGGCAAACAAGACAAGCGGGGGTTCATGGTAGAACTGAACAGTGCTGCCAAGGGAAAAGTTAGATGGGAGCCAAACCCAGTTGGGCCTGAAGGAACCTTGCCTGACTCACTCTCCATCTATTAGAGAGGCTGCTGTATGGTTCCTTGGCCCCAGAAGTAGCTGTATTTCATAGGTATGTTTTCACATCTGATGCAAGGATGACAGGTATTCTTCTGAGCATGTCAAACAAAGGCTTTTATTGGGACCTACTTGGCTTGCCTCAGCAGCAGTGGAGACCCATAAGCAGGACTCCAGTGCTTCTGCACTAAATACATCTCTGTTTTTCACTTAGTCTCAGGAGGGGCATGTTAGATAGAGGAATCACTTTATTACTGTCTTATGTGGACAATGTCTATGGTCACATAGATTCATTCTAAGCATAGGGTAACCCCTAGATTCTCTCATGAGAGCTACTGAAGGCCTTGCCATTTAAACCATTTTTAAAAACTCTACTGTAAAATAAAATATTTTATAGAAAAGATAATTATTTTTCTCTTATTTAGGTATTCCTTTATTCATAATATTTTCATGTGTGTGCAGGTGCAGTTTTCATGAAGGCCAGATTTGGACTTTGGGTATTATTGTTTACCATATTTGGGAATCAAGGTCTCTCACTGCTCTGGAATTCATCGATTAGGAAGCTAGTTATCTAGCTAGGCACAGGTGTGTCCTTCCTTAGCACTGAGATTATGAGCCACACCCATCATATCCAGATTCTTTTATTTAGTCACTTTACATTACAATCAAAGCTGCCTTCCTCCTATCCTTACAGTCTCTCTCCTCTCTACCTCTTCCCCATCTCTTTAGAGAAGGGGAACCCCCCTTGACATTCAGATTTGTTGTTGTTGTTGTTGTTTTTGTTTTTGTTTTTTGAGACAGGGTTTCTCTGTATAGCCCTGGCTGTCCTGGACCTCACTCTAGACCAGGCTGGCCTCGAATTCAGAGATAGGCCTGTGTCTACCTCCCAAGTGCTGGGATTAAAGGTGTGCACCACCACCACCTGGCATATTCAGATTTTTTTATGTGGGTTCTGGGCTTCATGCTCAGGCATGTTCTTTACCAGCTAACTACCCCCCCCCCCCAGCTAGTATAAAATATCCTTTGAAAACAGCTTTTAGTTCTATTTGTTTGTTTGGGTTTTTTTTTTTCAGTTTTTTATTAGATATTTTCATTTACATTTTAAATGCTATCCCGAAAGTCCCTATACCCCCCCCCACCCTAATCCCCTACCCATCCACTCCCACTTCTTGGTCCTGGCATTCCCCTGTACTGTGGCATATAAAGTTTGCAAGACCAAGGGGCTTCTCTTCCCAATGATGGCTGACTAGGCCATCTTCTGCTACATATGCTACATACAGGAGCTCTGGGGGCACTGGTTAGTTCATATTGTTGTTCCACCTATAGGGATGCAGAACCCTTCAGCTTCTTGGGTACTTTCGCTAGCTCCTCCATTGGGTTCCCTGTACTCCATCCAATAGATGACTATGAGCATCCACTTCTGTATATGCCAGGCACTGGCACAGCCTCACATGAGACATCTATATCAGGGTCCTGTCAGCAAAATCTTGCTGGCATATGCAATAGTGTCTATGTTTGGTGGCTAATTATGGGATGGATCACCGGGTGGGGCATTCTCTGGATGGTCCATCCTTTCGTCTTAGCTCCAAACTTTGTCTCTGTAACTCCTTCCATGGGTATTTTGTTCCCTCTTCTAAGGAGGAATGAAGTATCCACACTTTGGTCTTTCTTCTTCTTGAGTTTCATGTGTTTTGCAAATTGTATCTTGGGTATTCTAAGTTTCTGGACTAATATCCACTTATCAGTGAGTGCCTATCAAGTGACTTCTTTTGTGATTGGGTTACCTCACTTAGGATGATATCCTCCAGATACATCCATTTGCCCAAGAATTTCATAAATTCATTGTTTTTAATAGCTGAGAAGTACTCTCATGTGTAAATGTACCACATTTTCTGTATCATTCCTCTGTTGAGGGACATCTGGGTTCTTTCCAGCTTATTTGTAAACTGGGACTCTAAAATAGAAGCTACACACACATCTTAAATCTCAAGACTCTAGATAATAAAGTAGGTTTATTAAAACAAATATTTTTTTAAAGATTTTATTTATTTATTTTATGTATATGACTAGTAAACTGGAGCTGTCTTCAGACACACCAGAAGAGGGCATCAGATCCCATTACAGATGGTTGTGAGTCACAATGTGGTTGCTGGGAATTGAACTTAGGACCTCTGGAAGAGCAGTCAGTGCTCTTAAACTCCGAGCCATCTCTCCAGTCCTTAAAACAAATCTTAAAAGGGTCTTCCCATTCATAAGTTCCTACTGAAGTGTTTTGAACTAGTAGTATCACTGACAGTAGGCTTTGCCCCAAGATCACTGCTTTAAATCAAAAGGTACTGAGAATTAGACCCGAGGCCCATATCAGGGAAACACTATTTACCACAGAACTACAAACTCATTTTAGAATCTAAATTTTTTGTTTACTTTTGAAACAGAGTCTGACTATGTAGCCCATCAAGCTGGCCTTGAATTTGTGAGCATCCTGATTCAGCCTTCTTGCTGGGATCACAGGTCTGCATTAACACACATGGCTGTATACTTACAGGAAATTCATATGTGCCTTTGAATTTGAGGGGCACTACCTTTAGACATGTGTGTGTGTGTCACTTGAGAAAAGAACTCAGAAGGCAGGAGAGCATTGCTCAATGTAGAATGTTTGCCAAGTGTGTGTGTGAGGCCCCGAGTTGTAGCCCCACATAAGGAGAGAGAACAAGATAAAAGAAGATTTTAAGGAGCTACTGACTTAGTTTGGTTTTTATTGTTGTGAAAAGGCTCTGTGATCAACTCTGATAAAGGAAACCATTTAATTGGACTTCTCTTACAGTTCAGAGGTTTAGTTTACTACTGTCATTGTGAGAAACATGGCAGTATCCTGACAGATGCCTCTGGAGAAGGAGCTGAGAGTTCTACATCTTGATCTCAACTCAGTAGAAGAGGATTGTGTCACACTGACCAGACCTGAGCATATGTGAGACCTCCATCTCCATCTCCACAGTGACACACTTCCTCCAACAAGGCCACACCTCCTCATAGTGCCACTCCCTATGAGCCAACCTTTCAAACCTATGAGTGTATGGGGTCCACACCTATTCAAGGCACCACAGTTACTTTCAGTTTTGTGGCAAGAAGATTTGTACCTCAAGCCTGTAGTCTTCTTTACATTGTTCAGGTTTCCCAACCTTCCAAAACAATCCAACGCACTGGAGACTAAGTGTTCAAATAGATGGCTCTATAGTAGATATTTCACATTCAAACCTCTGGATGCCAAGGACTGGCAACAGCCATTAGAAGCTGAGAAGAGTCTACGACATTTCTACTACCTTCAACCTGGTATTCGAGAACACAGTTCTCTTGTTGCTTTCAACTCTGCAGTTTGTGGTAATTTGGTATAGCATCTGGGGGGTTTGAATGTAGCTAGGTTGTTTAGTCAATTAGATATTCCAACCTTTAATGAGTGGATAGCACTTTAAGAGTTCTTAAGTGTGTTTACTTCAAAAGCAAATTTAATGTCATTTGAAAAGGAAGGCTAGAAGCCTAGTCAGCAGGAAAGCCAGTTTAATTGGGGGACACAAAGTTGTTTTTACTGCTGGATGTAAATAGCTAGGATTTGTCACTTAGATAATTAACACCGGTATCTTAAGGAGCAGCTCAATACAAGCTGGGACATAGGGGAACAGAAACTGAAAAAACCACTTACACCAGCGGGATGCAGGTAGGCTGGGGTGAATTAGGAAATATTACCAACAGTAGATTGAAAGCAAAGTTAGCCACAGAAACTTCTCTGATATTAAGAAATTGAAAAACCCAGCTAATCTTTGAGTTGGTTCTTGTTTTTTGCTTTATTATTGCTAATTGATTTTTAAAGTTAGCACATAAAATGATGGGTTTCTCTTGGACATTTTACGACACTCATCATTATCCCCCCCCCCCCCCATTCTTCCTGGGCTTCAGGCCCTCTTTCCTCACACACTGTCCTTTCTGCTTTCTTGACACATGCATTCCACCATCTTTGCTTCCCCAGATTCTCCTCTCCCCCTTCAGAGCTCTTCCTTCCCTTTACTGGTCACTAGCCCCAGCCTCACATTGAAATCTAGATTCTGCATACAGGGGAGTCTTCCGAGTCTGACATCATTGCTTGAGATCTGGATTCTCCGGGGTTGCCTATTTCCCTGAAAATGTCCTGACTTTATTTTCTTTACCCATTCATCTCTGATGGACATGTAGGGTGGTTCCATTTCTGGCTATTGTGACTTAGTGCCTCAGTCAACATGGACTCTAAGTGTCTCTGTGGCATGCTCGTTCAGAGTCCTCCCGTACATCTCAGGGGTGCTAGACTACCTCTAATGGCAGTTCTACTTTTAGCTTTTTGATGAACCTCTGCCTTGACTTTGATAGTGGCTAGGAAATTCCCTCATCAGGGAATGAAGGTTTCTCTTCCCCAGACCCTGAGAAGTATTCGTTGTTTTTCCTCTTCTCAAAGTAGTTTGAATTTGATGGCTAAGAATTTAAAAAGTATTTACTGACCATTTGTATTTCTTCTTTGAGAAGTAGCTATTCAGTCAACTAGCACATTTATTGATTAAACTGGATAATTCAATTGTTTAATTTTGTAATTCTTTATGTATTCTAGATATTAATTTCCTGTTGGCAAAGATGGTGCTGGTTTATAAGTTAAAGGCACTGAGAAATTATGATGCTATTGTGTAGATAAATGGATTTTAGGTCAAAAGTACTTAAAGTGTCAGGGTAGGGGTTCATTCAGGGGGCCCTGCCCACTGGGGGGGGGGACATCCAGAGGGCCCCGTCCATTCAGGAGGGGGGTTGGGGAGGACTGTTGGAAGGGATGGCTGGGAGGGAAGCCGTGAGCAGGATGTAAAGAAAATAATTAAAAATAAAATTAAAAATGTATTATGTGTCCTGATGTATTTTTATTTGACCCTTAGTAATGGTAGATCCTGCCAAAATATTGCAGTGGTTGTCTGTGGAATGAGCATCATTTTTTCCCCCAAAGTGTGAGTAGCAATCCATTGGTGATTTCCAATCACTTTAAGCCTTATAGATTTCTTAGACCACAAGTTAGGCATGCTTGGAAGCATGGCTAGAGGCTGTGACAGGACAATCATGTGCATGCCAGCACCTTACAAATTGTTTGCATAAAGGAAGTGGAATGCCATGTTGAAGAATCCTACCTATCATTGTTTCTGACTTTAGAGGGGACCTTTGTAAGTCTAGAGACAGTTGGAGTAAGGACGAATTTACAAGCTGCATCTTCTAGTGCTTTTATTTTTGATCTCCATGGATGGGAATTACTTCCCACTGCGGTTTGCAGGACCTTAGAACTCCAGGGATGTTCCTAAGAGTCCACTGCTAATGGCAAGTTGGGTGGGCAGGCTCACCTTGCCTTGCCACAGACTTGGTGGAGCTGTCTGCCAGACAGTGCCAAAGGCACCAGGCAACTAAGTAAAGAAGGAGACAATTTCAATGGAAAATCTCTAACAAAAGCAACTTAATTTGCTTCTATTAATTATAAAAATAATAGGTATACACACACACACAAATATGTGCAGACTTATATGCAAGCAGAGGTCTCTGTCCCTTGAAGTTAATGATGCTGAAAAGTATTGCTCTGAAGAGTTGTGTTGGAGGATATGACCACAACCCCCTTTTCCATGTTAGTTCCTCACAAATAGATGCTTATATTTGTGGTTATGGATGGTTTTTTAGCTACTGAGTGAGGCTCTGTGCTTTGGGTATTGAGGCCCTTCTAAATGCCATTCCAGTTTTGCATATGCCAGGAAGCTAAAATTTGACACTCCCAAGCAAGCAGAGGACATGTCTAACACATTATTTTAAGATGGCACATAAAAACTGGAATCCTTTGAGAACCCGGTTGCTATCATCCAGTTGAAACATATTAACTAGCCTCTGCAAAGGCTGTGATGAATGCTCAACCACAGTACCATGAACACATTTTCACTAACATCTAGGATGCTGCAAGGCTTGGGACCAGGGAAGACTGAATCACCAGGGGTCTCCTTCTTTAGGAGAAATTTTGTGCAGTTTTGAAGAATTGGATAAACATAATAAAAACAGGGAAGGTTCATCTCATCACATTATTTACATTATTTACAATTCTTTACACATGATTCTGTAAGATGTTGTCCAGGTCTGAGCATCTAGCCCTGCGATGCCCATAAAAATGTGTTATTCTCATCAAAGTTCTCTGTATGCACATGCAAATCCATGTGATTATCATCTGTGGCCATGAAACCTCCTTAATCTTTGTTTTGACACAGTAATCCGAAGAAGACAGAATTTGAGCTTTCTATATAAATGCACTAACAAGCAAAATAATCACTTAAGCCCTTTATGGCATCAGCCTCATTCCAGTTTTTAATTTTGAAGCAGTGTTTGTTTCTTAGAGTTAAGTAGACCAGAGAACAAAGCCAGGCACATGATGACTTTGTATTTATATGAAACACACAATTTTTGGTCTTCCTGCTTGAGAATTCTCATCCTATTTATACGGTTGGGAGACTGTTAGGTACTGAAGCTTTGACAGATAAACAAAGAATACCCAAATCCACATGCAAAGCAGGCTAAAAGGAACCATTGATTTGCTCTCTATAAAGCTGTGACTAAGTAGTTTGAAGATGAGAATGTACTTGTCCAATTGCATATTGGCATCCCAGAATTGCCAGGGAAACACTGTGTGGAACAAGTTATGTATCTTGTTATTATTTAGTGTGCTTCTTGTTCCATTTATCTCTTCCCCATTCCCTCCCTCTGTTCATCTCCTTCTCTTCCCTCTCTTCCTCAGCCCTCCCCTCCCCTCTCTTCTATCTTCCCCTCCTCTTCTGTTTCTTTCTTGTCTTCTTCATTCCCTTGTGGGGACAAGTCCTGAGCCCCTTTAGGCCTGTTCAAAGCTCTGCAACACAGCATGTGGGCTGCTACCCTTTCCTGATATTTTTTTTCTCAATCAAGTGGTTTGTTTGTTTTTGTTTTGTTTTGTTTTTCAGCAATCTTTGCCTACAATTCTTCTTCAACCAACCTGTTGCCATCAATATAGTGGATTATATCTTGATCCAATGACTATGTTCTTGTCAGGAGAATTTTAGATGAAAACATTTGGGATTAGTATAATCCATTAAATTATAACACAAAATATTTATCAGGTCAAATTGTAAGCTTGAATTTATTAGAGTAGTAACTTAGTAAAACAAACCATTAGTTTTTAATTTTTATCACTTAAATAAATAAATGGTATAAATTGGTTGATCCTTTCCTTTGCTTTCCTTTCCTTTCCTTTCCTTTCCTTTCCTTTCCTTTCCTTTCCTTTCCTTTCCTTTCCTTTCCTTTCCTTTCCTCTCCTCTCCTCTCCTCTCCTCTCCTCTCCTCTCCTCTCCTTTCCCTTCCCATTTTGATCTCATCGGGAAAGTAAAAATTTCTGTTGTATAGAAACCTAAACACTTGCTTTTTTAATGTGACAAACAATGGTCAAATAAGAACATTTAAAATAGAGTCAATCTATTAACTAGATTTCAAGCTTTTAACTCTGGAAATTGTTCGTTTCAACAAAATGACCATCTGTGCATTTGAGGATAGCACAAATCAACTCCCTCTCACTTACACAGCCTCAGTTTGGCTTTCTTTTTCTGAGAGTATTACAATAAGGGTGATATCTTACATATTAATGACTGCTTTTAGTCAACTGATTATAGTATTTATTCTCTCTCATTCTGCTGAGGATATCTTTAGTACCAAGTTCAACCTTTTGATTCCTGGTCTCTCTTAGCCATGGATGAGTTTATTTTTTTAATTTATTATTTTTTATTTACTCACATGCTAAATAGTTTATGATTTCTCAATTTTAGTAATAAAAAAGTATCACAAGGAATTTTCCCCTTCTCAGCTTAATAATTTACTGTGGGCTTTATGCCTCACAACTTCTTTTTGTAAGTAACAATCTTGTATTTAATCAGTGTAAGGTCCTTCCCCCACCAGCCTGCTCCAGGCTGTATGCAGACCAGCCATAGGAAGCCACAAGCTTTCATTGTCTTGCTAAATCACACCTGAGCTACTCTGGTGCCCTGCTGTCTGTTGCTGTGCCTCTCCTGGGGGCCCAGACATTCCGGAGCACCCTGGACCCTGGCTCCACCCAGTTCACCTGCCTACAGCTGGGACATCCCACAGTACTTCAGGCTTCATGCCAAATTCCAGGCACCTGCACAGAACTGACTGGGGGGCGTGGCCTTTCCTCTTAAAACCAAAGAAGAACCCTAAATAAGACGCTTTGATTGGAGTGATTCGACCCAGCGTCCATTTTCTCCTCCCACCCTAGTTTCGTTTCAGCCCCTGACCATCTCCCAGGGGACCCAGTCTGTAATATGGGTCAACCACAGGCGGTAGACCCCAACAAACCAGCCTTATATAAATTCATGTGAGGTTGATGTAAAATCAACCCATAATGTAAACAAATTACTTTTCCTTTACACTAAATTTTTGGAGTTGCTAAGCTCTCATGGATCTCATGATCTCCATATAGTTTTTGGTTCTGCATCCCTGCATCCAGCCTGTTCTGTGATGTGTTCACTAACACAGCTGCCAGTCTCTCTAGACTTACAGAAAGTTGAAAAAAGAAGTCCATGATGTTGTCATTGAATTGCTATGAATCCCCCCTGCTTTAAAATGTGTGAGTGTGTGTGTGTGTGTGTGTGTGTGTGTGTGTGTGTGTGTGTATGTGTGCATGGAAGTCAGAAGATACCTTGGTGGAGTCCCACCTGTTAGCATCAAGCCCCACTTAACCTGTGTACCTGCGTTATTGGGAAGACACCCCCTCCTCGCTCTCTTTGCCCTCTTCTTCTCTCTCTTCTCTCCCCCTTCTATCTCTTTCTCCTCTTTTCTGCCCCCTCCCCCACCCTCTCAATAAACCTCTCCACGTGGACCCCCCTCAGCCTGGTCTGCTGCCTGGTTATTCGCCCAAACACACTGATATTTTTATCAATACCACCTCTCTTTCTATGTTCATGTGAGGATGGAATTCAGGTATGATCAGAAGTTTTTGGAAAGAACTGCACTTTATACTGAACTTTTTATGGTTTAAATGATTTCTGGTTTCTGGTTTAAATGATTAGAATTCAATGACTGTTGGAACGCTGGAATGTTTTTAGTCCAGAGGCTAAATACAGGTTGTGGTTATAAGTTGACACAGGTTGACAAGCTTATAAAACAAGCACCTTTACTTGCTGAATCATCTCTCTGGCCTGTTCCTAGCTTTTCTGTCTGTTGTGGTTTTTATTGTTTAGGGGATTGCTACATACCCTTGTTATCTTAAAATACCTATTTAGGAGTTTCTACAGTACTTATGACCATATTGTTCCCAGATTTAAAAAAAACCACAGAAACCTTTAGATCTATAACAAGCTTTAGAGCACCACAGCTGAGCAGATATCAGCCTTCTATGCTATTTTCTCTGCTTCATGGTGGTGATGCCTGAGATGACTTGGGCCTGTTCTGATTGGGCCTCTCCTACTCCATCAGGCCAGTCCTTATGGCCATGTGCTCATGATCCTCCTACCCCATGTCAACTTCCTTCTTCTTGCTCTCACTCTTCTTGTGGTCTCTACCTGAGACCCCAAGCCCAGGAACCAATGCTCTGCCCATCAATCAGGGATAACTTGGGAAGGGTGCAAGGTTTACACAAAAATGCTGATGTATGTGAGAATTCACTGTCTTAGGGCCACTAGGTCTTGGGATACAGAATTTAGCATTCAAATACATGGAAGCACTAGACTACCCTCTACATATTTCTATTAAAAATGCTATCCTTACTGCCTTTAGGTATGGCTGCTGTGCATCAGTAGGTGGCAGAGAGGAGAGAAGCTCTATCTAAGCTTAGTGTTGTGACCTCTGAGCATCTGAATGATGAGTAGCCTAGCATTCCATGAAAAATATTGAACCTCAGATGATTACCAGTTCGACACCAGGGGCCTTAGACAGGGAATTAGCCTGAGATAACCACAAGTCTGGCACCATTCAGGCTGGGATGGGCTCCCAGGATGAACCCAGAGCAAGAATGAGCCCGAGACAGACAACCCTTGCAAAAGACTATTCGGGCATGCTCAGGTTAGGAACAGTCCTGAGATGACCACTAGACTAGTGCTATGGGGCTCAGAGATGGAGCTAGCCTGAATGACCACCACTTGGGTGCTGCACAGGCTTGGGCGGGGGCAGACCACGTTGGAGATGAACCTTGTCCTCTTGCACTCCTGATACCAGACCTAGAATGACCCCAGACACTCAGAGACCCCAGGTGCCACTAAGAGGAGCAAGTAAGTGGTGGAGAAATGGAAAAAAAAGAGAAACAAAAGGGTGTGGACACAATGAAGACAGGCAGAACTGGAGACTTGAGGATAGTGAGAAACAGCTTGATCTTAGTAGCTGGTGACTACTATCCAGGGCTCCATCTGGGTACATGACCAATAACATCAGGGGTCTGTTACCTTCAAAGGTTAGGCAGACATCCCTAGTTTGGGACATGTTGATGATATTTGAGGACTGTAACTGGCCCTACCCCTCACCTGGGCATTGTGGGAGAGCTGGCCCAGAGCAGAGGAATTGATCCTCTTCTTAGCCAGCTGTACCTCACCTGGGCAGCACTGTAGGCCTGGCCCTGGATTTGGGAGTTGTGGGAGAACTAGCTCTGAAGGTGTGAGAACAGGAAAGCTAGCAAAGTGACCAGCTCAGATACCTCTCAAGCCCAGTTCCAGGGCTTTCAATTGGCCCACTCCAACATCTATTCCATCAATGAACTTCTGTGGTGCATAAAGGGGCTGGTCCTACAGATCCAAAACTAGAGTATCTCCATGACACAGGGCATTAACAGGATACCCGGGAGGAGTCAAAACAAAAAATAATATCGTTACCTCTGCAAAAAAAAATTGCCTTCCCTAAACTTTATTTTCTTCTATCTTACTATAGTATGAATGTTTGCATTCCTCAAAAATTCCACTTTGTTAGGGGAGGAAGTAGATATGAACACATTATATGATATATATTCATAAATTGTAATAATGTGCCCTGATTATGAACATATGCTAATAATTCAAAAGAAAAAAATTGTATGTTCAAATTTTGACAGCCAAAGTGATGGTATTTGAAGGAGGATTCTTTGGCAGGATTGGCTGCTAAGAGTGGGGCCCCGTTGGGCAGGATCTGTCTCCTAATAGAAGAGATGAGAGAAACTTTAAGTAAGGACATAGGGAAAAGATATCTGTGAACCAGGAAATAGGACTGTGCCAGACACAGGCTGCTCATGCCTTGATCTTGTTCTTGGCTCCCTTCATAACTGTGGGAAATAAATGTCCATTGTTTATAAGCTACCCAGTGTAAAGTACCTTGTGCTAGCAACCTGAAAAAACTAGGGCATATTCTTTTTGCACTTTGCCTTTCTGAAGTTTCCTTAAAAGACAAACATCAGCAAAGCACAGTTTCTGCAGCACGATGCTACCCGTTGTCATGGGAATGGCAAGACTGCAGACGCTACACACTCACGAAAGTCTGGGCCAACATTTTGAAATATTAATGAGAAACTCCGCATTCTGGAAACAAATTGATTCATCTATGACACAAGGCTTGTTCCCACCAGTAGGTGTCTCTGTTCCATCAGGCTCTGGCCCAAACACCACCAGGTTTCTCCTGGACCTACATGTTACATAAAAGGCATCTTTTCTTTAGAAATCCTATACTTTGGAGAGAAGATATAAACAACTTCCTTTATTTATACTCACTTTGACTCTGAATTTGGCCTCGCTTCACATTGCGGGTTGCTGAAAATGTTGGAGGGTGTTTTCAAGATAAACTCCCTTTTCATTCTTTGGTACTTAAATTAGCCCAGTTGCTAAGCTTTATCTCTGTTAGATAAAATGGTGCATTTCCGAGAAAAACAGCAATAAATACAGTGTAGGCATGAAGCCCGTTCAGAAGGCCAGAATCTTCCTCCTAAATAGTTGTTTCCTCTCTGATAAAATGGAACTGTGGGTTAGGCTACACAGGTATTCATCTAAAGCATGAATCTTTGAGAGCTGGTATTGATAACAGCAAACTATGTGGCCTTGGGCTCTAGACTGTGTCCATATTTGAACTCTGCCTATCATTCTGTTTGCTTGTCTTTGAGTAGCATCCTCAACCTATGTGCCAGTTTCCTCATGTACAGAAGGATAATGATGATAATGCTATTATTCTGTGACAAATCTGTAGAGATTAAACATCATATGAGTTCAGTACTCTGAACACCTCATGGTGTATATGGGTTATATATGATAGACATTGTTTGTACATATAGGATAGAGCCCCTTCCTGTTACCACTTTAGACACAGCTGAATTAAGGCAATGAATAGTTGTTGCAACATTCAGGTGCATGCCTCCTTTACAACTTGTCTCACTTACAAAGGTGTAATAAAATTGCCTCATGGATTTGTCGCCTGACTGAGTGATTTTGCCTGGCCTGTGTAATTTCTTAAGGGGAGAGCCAGCTGCCATCTCTTGCACTGACAAGGAGGTTTTCCACACAGCACAACTCAAGAAATGCCTTCCACATGGAGTTGGGTTACAGACTTCAGTTGTTACAAACTTAACTTCAGGAATGAGGAAAATAAAATCAGTCTGTGTTAAATCACAACTAAGCATGAAAGTGCACACAGTGTTTTACTACATAACTAAAGAGTCATCCTCATGTTCCAAATAAGCTTGATTAATATATAAAATAGTTAAAAGGAGAGAATTAGTAGTGACAAATACACATGCATTAGCTCACGTCAATATCTTAAAAATACTTTTAAGTGGGTATCATCATTAATTCCAGCCAAAGTCAAGGAAGCAAAAGAACAAATGACTCATCACCACACCCAGTGCTTTGTTAATGGACAGGTTCCATGAATTCTCACTACTACATGTCAGTTGATACTGCTGATATTCCCAGAGAGATGCTGCACTCTGCCAGTTTGATTTCTCAGGTAGCCCTGTTAAATGAGGGATGGCTCAGTGATGCTCATCCTTTAGGGAAACAGTACTGGACAGGACATGGAGTCGGACGAAGGCTAAAAAGTGATGATCCCTGGGATCCCTGGTCTTATAATCTTATTATTTGTGCTTTAATAAGCACTGGTTCCTTTCCTCTCTGGCTCAAGGACCTCTCACTGGCCAAGTTAGAGGCTTGGAACTCGTTAACTATTTGTAAAGCAGAGAGAAAAGAATTAAAATCTTTTACACAGGCAATACACACACACACACACACACACACACACACACACACACACACACACATTCATATACATACATACTCTGGTTGGACCTGAATACCTAGCTCATCAACTCCGCAAGTGTTTATGCATACTTACATGTACACACATATGTCTACACACATATATATAGACAAACAGACATATACATATATATGCCTCGTTTGATCATAATGTACACCTGTAGCTTCTTTCTTGGATCTGACCTAGAATGATTGTTTTTCCTGGCTCACAAATTTGTCCCAAGCCTATTTCTCTTTTTAGTGTAATTGTGAAAGCTCATTGTATTTCTTATTATGCAACCTTTACTTAAGATTTTATGAGGAATGGGCACATTCTATTCTTGAGTCTAACTTTATTATTTATTTCTGGCAAAACACCCTAAAACCATCCCTTAAAACTTCCTAGTATTATTTAAATCAAATCAGGAGTCCTATAAAATCACTAATTCATCTAAACAGCATTAATTCATGGGAGTACATTTTTAAGTTGATCTGTAGGAAATCTGCCCAATAGGGTGGGCTGATGTCCAGGAATCATTAGACTATGTAATAGTGATCAGCTGTAAGAAGCAATCCTGAGGTGAAGTCTCCTGGGAACTTGCCTCTCAGATCTCTCCCATTGTAGGCCATGCAGAAACAGCCACCTCCAGGAAAGTCACCTGCCAGTCTTATCCTCTCCCAGATGGCTCCTGATTCTCACACTCAAACTTGTACCAAGGAAGCACACAATTTGAGCCAGCCAAGAGCTGATGCTCAGTGATTGGGTGCCAGGTGCTGGGGAGGGGGGAGGGGCATCCTGATTGACAGAAAGAGTACTCGGTTTGGGCTGTGGTATATTTTGGTCAATGCTATAGTAGACTCTTCTTTAATCATGGCTAGGTAAAAGTGCTTGCTATGAAGTCTGATGATCTGAGTTTGATTCTGTAGATCTAAATGATGGAGTTGAGAACCAACTTCTATAAGTTGTCTTCTGACCTCTACACACATACTGTGGCATGTGTACCTCTTCCTACCAAAATAAATAAGTAGGTAAGTAAGTGAGTTAGTAAATAAATAAATATAAAAGCAAATCACTTGGTACCCTGGTTTATTAATCTGTTCAATGTCATTTTCAAGTAAAAGATTTGTATGATGTGTGTGTGTGTGTGTGTGTGTTTGTTTCACCTCAGTTGTAAGTTTAGCTGGAATAAAGCTTGTTAGTCTGAGGGTAAATAAAGATCCTAACACAGATGAATTGAATGTTCACACAAGGACAAGTGCCAATTTCAAATCTGTCTGTGTTCCCTGTAAATGAAGGAGATGCAAAGCTGGTCTCAAATCTCCAAAAGTCATTGAGAAGACTCTGGAGTGGAGCCTAGAGATGTAGTCTGTCACTGGAATTTCTACTCCAGAGAGGCCTTTTAATATTTAAGAAGGAAAATAGATTCTCCAATTGGATACACATGCAATGCAGAAAATTGCTACCGATGTTATATTGAGTTTAATGTTTTTTTCAAAAACTCCTTGAGAAAAGAATAAACACATTATGCTTGGATGGTATATTCTATAGAGGAAGTCTCCTCTGTAGAAATGACTTTAGAATTATTACTTTCTCTTTCCTTTGCCAGTGTCTGACAGTGCATGATAAAAAATTAGAATGGGGGCATCCAAAGCTAGACCCTGAAGTTCTTTTTTTATCACATGCTGAACAACAGCACAGAGGTAGAATCTCATTACTGCAAGTCAGAATACATTTGTTCTTGTGCAGCTGCTGTGGATTATTTTTAATAAGTACAGTTGCATATTAACTAACTATCCATATTCGTAGATTCTTTTCACCTGCTGTAATTTTGCTTTTGTTCCTACGCATCTATAAAAACACTTCTCTTGGGGTCCTCCCTGATCATGACTTAACCCAGAATGCAGTGGGTCCTTACAGTCCCTTTTCAGGTGCTTGATAAAAGTTTCTTCTATGTACCACATCGTCATCTTGATGTCACCCACTTCCTCCAATGCCAGGCTGAAATTGCCTGCTCTTTTATTTCCTTCATGCCCGCCACACCCCTGCAGCTGAGTCTCACCCCCTGCCCCCAGTGTTTGCCAATCACTGCTAGCGTTCTTTTTATTCTTCCAGTCATGTCAGTGGTTCCCTATTACCATCTAGACACGGGTGGTTCTCAAATCTACATTTCTAAGAGAGTTGCTGCCACTATCAGTAGTGATATACTGAGACACTGCTTCTCAACACCATATCACCCAATAGCTTATGAAATAGACAATGCCATCTTCCTATCAGTTGTAATGTTATATTTTGTCTGTGACTCTATGTGCATGTTGGTCCTACACCTGGTAATGTTCCTTCTCTTTCTCACCCCACTGGCATACATATGGTTTGCAATTAGATCACATGTCCTCTGGCCCTGCCCTGAGACCAGGTTGAGTGCAGCTTCAATGTTTCTCCTTATTTCTCCCATCAGATCATTTGCTACATCGATGGCTCTTCTGTGGCTGCGTTGCTTGTTTCTAAGCTTTGTAATGATAGTGGTCATATCCACAGTCTTTCTTTTTACTATTCATTTATTCATTTATTTCTTTCTTTCTTTATTTATTTATATTGAAAATCTTTGGAATGTGAGCAGTGTTTGACAAATATTGGTTGGCTGTCTGACTAAACCTGATGTTTTAAACTTCTTGAGACAATTTGAAAAATAACCAGGAAGAAAAATAGTGACTCTTTTCCTATTCTTATACTACCATGGGTATAGAATGGTTGAGATGAGCCCCTGCATTGACAGTATTTTTGTTGATGGGTCTATTAGATCAGAGGGGTGGAAGCACCTTTAAAGGGTGTTCCTCCCAACCCTAGTTGGTCCTCTCAGAAGCGGCAGGCATGTCTGAGGTTATGTGACTCAGCACTAGCTCCTGCTGTTCTGCAGCTGCTGTGTTTGTATGAATCTCACCACTTCTGACTTTGGCCACAGCAACACCTTTCTTCTTGCCTTTGCCTCTTCCTTTCCTAGGCCTCTCTTTGTCCTTCAGCCTCCATGAACCTCTTAAGTTCTTAACCTGGTTATTGTGGGTTTGATATTTCATAACTTCTTGTTTACAAGGCATGTGGCAATGCTTTTGAGAGGCTGTTTATAATTCTGCCCCATTCTCATCTTTCTAGCCTCACTTGCCTTCTAAGCCTAGTCATGCTCATTTTGCTATAGCACACCATGAGCTTGCGGTTGCTCCATCCATCCATTTATCATTCTCTAACCAATCCACCAACTGACAGAGTGGTACTGAGTGCCAGACATTAGAATAAATTGCTGAACAAATTTAGACATGATTCCGGTTCTCAATTTCTGGAGACAAGCATTAATCAAATAATCAATAAGTGAATTTATTTACAATTAAAATCAGATCTCTGAAGGAAATACTGAGACTTAGTGCCACGGAGATGGCTGTCATGGACTTGAGGGTCAGGGATGCTTCTCTGAAAACATGGTGTTGCAAGGAACAGAAATGACAGAACTAGAGAGGCGCAAAACAGTGCCTCCAAAATCCTCACTGAATGAAACAAAGATGACATGGAAATACTTAGAAGGAGAAAGTTAGTGCAGAGCTTGTCTTAGATGAGAGGTCTGATAGACAGTGTCCTAGGACGCTGGGAAGGGGACTTGACTTCCTCATATCAAATAAGGGGACAAAGGAACTGAAACTCACAGTAAGAACTGATTGGCTAAGGCTTTAAACCTTATTCTACATGTTCTACATGTTACATTAGATACTTACATTGTCCACTAGGTTCATAGACATCTGAAAGTCCTCCTTCAGGCTCCTCTCAATCTAAATTCCTAATTACAGTGACACAGAGAGAGAAAGATGGAGACGCTGATGCTTGGACATATTTCTCTGGTATAGTCTGACTTCGAAGCCTTCTACACAAAGCTTTGATTTTTTTGTGTGTGTGAGGGGTAGGAGGAATGAAAGAATCTAAATATCTCTCTGTGTGCCTTGAGGTCAGGTTCTAGACTGCACATGACTTCAGACAGGGTGCTAAGCCAGGTCTGTGCAGTCTGTAGCCTTAGATTGACTTTATTTGCTAATACACATTCTCTCCTATGCAGCCTACAGCTTTAGAAGATGTACTTTTAAGTTGTTTTTGAAGAGTGTACTTTGGTTTTATTTATCAAGGATACTTCATGGTTGGTTAATTCTTTGTAAATAAAAGGAACAAAGAACACATACTTATCAGCAAGCAACTATTTTTATTTCTAAGCAAACAAACATTGATTTGCTTGTCTGCTATTAATGGCAACATTCTTATGGTGGCATTGATGGTACTGTATCTTTGGGTAAAATATAGAAGATATATCCTTGTAATCATAGACTCTCAGTCATAATTGCCCCATGCATTGTTCAAGGACAGGTAATATGAGGTCACAATGGGTAGCTCTGGTGGCAGGAGTGTGACAGAACTTAACATTCATTAGAAAGCAATCAAATGACGAGGCAGTCTGCTGTCAGGAGAGTTATATTTTAGAAAGTCAAAACATTGTGAGTCACTCCCTTAGAATGCTAGAATCTCTATTTTGGCTCCATCTCATTAATTTGCAAACTAACTTCTACTCTAAGAGAGGAAATAATTTTTTGTAAAGCCATCCTAGTAGCTTTCTTTTATGGTATAGTTTAAGTATCTTTGAAACTATTAAATATTCTGGTTTTTTAAAAAAAGTGGTAACAAATGGTTTTCCTAAATCATTGATGCTCTTGTTTATTAATTAGACCTCATTTTAGGACTAATGATGATTTGGGACTTCTTGGAAAGGTTTCTGACGCTAACTAGGATCAGAAGCTCCACAAGGAAATAAAAACAGGAAAGTCGCATGAAAAACAGTGAAGGGTTTCAGGGATTAATATTCCAGACTTGACTTTTTGTAGCAGAGAAGAATGAGCAAAGGAGGCATGCGAGGTCCTTGCTTTGTTTTTCTGTGTTCTTGTTTCTTCTTCCATAGCTGCAGACAGCTATGCTCATATGCAGGACATACATGGAAGCTCCAGGGTGGCTTGACAACTCACCAGAAGGGTGAGGATGAGTTAAATAGTGACCTGCTTCAGATGGAGTGGAGAAAAGTCTTGCTCAGGAAGAACTCCTATGGGTTAGGCTTGTGGGAGTCTGTGTTCCCCATGTCTCCTGATGTGTACCTTAAATATCTCATATTAATTCCTGATGTTCTGGCAGTTCCGAGTAAGCTCACGATGCCTCATGGACTGTAAGTAAGGTCTAATTACCGTCTTCCCAACCCTTCTAGTAAGTCTACAGTTAATGTTGGGCTTTTGGACTGGATTCAGTATTTGTGAAATGATGGCTTTTTAAAATTTTATTTTATTTTATTTTTGCCAGAAGCAGGCCTATGTCCCACATGCAAACAGTTGAGATACTGTCTTTTCAGTGGCCCCTAAGGGTATTCTCAGGACTTGTATCTACAGCTGATTAGAAACTAATTCCTGAGCTTAGTGAGCGTGTGAGCGTATCTGAGGACCTGAGTTTGAGCCTCATACTAGCAATAAAACAAAGCAACGTCCACAGCGAGGACAGGTTATTGTGACGAGGCCTCTGGTTCCGTTTTGCTGTAGCCTTTCTTCATATCAAATGCTCCCATGCCATTCAACTCATGTCACCTTCTAATTCTTCTGAAATTTTAGCACATGGAAAGTTCCACAAGGTTCTGAGAGGTTTGAGGCTGCTAGTGGTGTCTTTGTTTAAAGTTTCTGCAATTCAACTGCTTTTCCTTAAGTTCCAGCAGAATGGCCAACATGGAATAGAGAACAGTGTGACTCTGTGGGTGGTGGATGTAGTTGGCAGGAGAAAGTGGAGGAGAAGCAAGAAACCTTGAGAAACTGTAATATACTTTGGCTATTAGGTCATCAGAAACCCATTGAAAGTGAGGTTAGTATTTGCCAACTTTTTTTTTTTTTAATAAAGGAGGATAAAGATTGCTTCTTCAGATCATGTCAGATTTGTCTAAGAGTGCAGAGATGGCTGTCACTTATCCATCAGTCTATTCACTTGACTTAGTTACTTTTTTATTGCTGTGATAAGACATAATGGCCAAGATAACTTATAGAAGGAATGATTTGGGTCTTACATTTTCAAAGGATTAGAGTCTATTGTCATCATGGTAGAGATTATCACATTAGGCAGGCAGACAGGCAGAGTGCTGGACTGTAACTGACAGCTTACATCTGATCCACAAGTACAAGGTAGAGAGAGACACTGAGAATGACCCAGTTTTTGAAACCTAAAATCCCATCTCCAGTGACACATCTCCTCCAGCAAGGCCACACCTCCCAATGTTATATCAACTGAGGCTCAAGACATGAACCTATAGGAACCATTCTCATTCAAATTTAAACTACCATACCACTTGTCCATCCATCAGTCTACTCACACATTCATCTATTCATCCATCCATCCATCCATCCATCCATCCATCCATCCATCCATTCATCCATCCATCCTTACACATATACACATACACACACACTTACCTGCCCATCCATCTGCCTACCCATATAAGCTATGTAAGGTACAGCAGTGAATGAGACACGATTTTTCTGTCTAGAGCCTAGATTTGAGAAACAGTTAAATAAAAAAAAATTCTACGAAATGATAAATTTTTCAGTATAAATTTATACAAAGTACTATGGTAGCATTGATGAGGACTACTTTAATTTTTTTGAAGTACCAAAGATACATAAAGATAGCCAGCTAAACTAATTTAGTTTGGACCTGTGGTTTTTTTTTTTTTTTTTTCTCTTGTTCAATTTCAAAATGTCTAAGACCATTTCAGGGGGCAGCAGAAACAGGAAGTGAAATTAATCTTGTATGGGAAGTTTGCTACTTTGGATAATTGAATTTCAAAGAATCTAAAACTATCTGTGCACACTTAAAAATAGTAAATTCGTTATAGGTCTCAATAGTAGTAACATGTAAACAGATCAATTTTTAAAAATAATCAGTGACATGGTCATATTATGTATGCAAAGCAAATCATTTAGATAAAAATAGCATAATGGGAAAATGCTGGTATAAAAGTTTAAAATGAGAAGTAGAGATATTTTAATTATGCAGTTCTCCTAAACTGCTTTTATAACTAAGCCATGTCTCCTTTGTAACACACATGACCCATCTGAGAGTAAGCTTGTTTTCTTGCATTGTAGTTATTTGTTATATTTTCAAATGATTTTTATCTGTCTTTCAAGTATATAGTCTCATCAAATAAAAACCTTATGTCTTATCCATCCATATACTCTCCTTGTTAAATAAAAATTATACCTCCATTGAATAAAGAAATATATTTCTTTTCTTTCCAAAACTTAGTGTAGCCAAATAGAAAAACTTTTGTGTTATTTATCTGACCCAGATTTGGAATACCTGGTGTTTTAGAATTCTAGCTTTCCTGGGGAAGAGCGTCTTTTCAATATTTTATTAATTCTTTGGGAATTTTATACATACATGCAGTGTGTATTGATCACATTCACCCCTCCTACTTGCATCTTTAATTCTGCCAAGATCCATCTCCCTTCCTTACCCCTTCCCAATTTTGTGTTTCTTGTTTTTTATTTTTTCATTTAACAATACACCAGTGCTAATTTGTGCTGCTCATATATTCCTGGGTATAGAACCATCCACTAAAAACAATCATTCTACAAAAGGCTATACCCTTAAAAAAAATCCCTAACTTTCTTCCCCAGAGTCCATCAACTGTCAATAGTTCTACAGTTACAGGTGGACTCATGATTCCTGGGAAAAATAATCTTTTTAAAGATTTAGGGTCATTGAATATTTAGGAGTATTTCATAATTTGAAAACTTATTCTATGTCAAGGAACTGACATGATTTCCCACAAGTCTGTCTTTCTTTCTTTCTTTCTTTCTTTCTTTCTTTCTTTCTTTCTTTCTTTCTTTCTTTCTTTCTCTCTCTCTCTCTCTCTCCCTCCCTCCCTCCCTCCCTCCCTTCCTTCCTTCCTTCCTTCCTTTTGTTCATTTGTTCCCTCCTTTTTTGTGATTTTAATTTTTCTTATACTTTTGAGATTATAACATAATTAAAACATCCCCTTCCCTCCCTCCAAACCTCTTACATACCTTCCCAAATACATAGTCCCTTTTATCACAATTTGTTTTTACATGCATATACATGTACATGTTTTACATACATTTCTGTGTCAACACATGTATGTTCCTAAATATAATATGTTCAGTCTGTCTAATGTTACTCTTATGCACATTTTCAGTGCTGACTTTATGGTTTTGGATAATCAATTGGTGTCTTCTATGGGAAAGAATACTGGCAAGGGAAATAAATACAGAAGGAGGAAGAAAAGGGTGAAATAACAGTAAGGATGTCTGAAAAAGTCAAAAGGAGCCAGACTATTAACTATTCATCTAAAAAGAACTATAATGTACTTAAGTTTCTCTATGTGTGTGATTATATACATATAAAAATAAACTTTTCAGGCTGGTGAGATAGCTCAGCGGGTAAGAGCACCCAACTGCTCTTCCGAAGGTGATGAGTTCAATTCCCAGCAACCACATGGTGGCTTACAACCACCCGTAATGAGATCTGACGTACTTATGAATAATAATAATAAAAATGAATCGTTAGACCAGAGAGACCAACCAGAGCGAGCAGGGCCGATGGGAGCAAGTGGGGCTGGCTGGAGCGAGCAGGGCCGGCTGGAGCGAGCGGGGCTGAACGGGGCCAGCCAGAGCGAGCGGGGCTGGCCGGAGGGAACGGGGTTGACCGGAACAAGGGAAAAAAAATAAACTTTTCTCATTTTGGGCTGATAATGTTCCCTCCAGGAGCCAAAAATCAACTAATAATCCCCCAGCCCCAAGTACCAGGCATGAAAAACTCTCTTTTGAGTTGTTGGTTCAAGAGACAGATGTTACAGCCTTTGCCCTTGGTTTTCCCCAGAGGTGGAAGACAAGTCTCTATTGCTGAAGATGCTGTGTGCTTCAGACTCAGGACCCTGAGAATCTTGAGCTGGAATGACCTAATGATTAGCTTTCTTGGTATCAGAAGGCACCATACAAGCTTCCAAAGAAGGGAAACAACCAGCATCCTATGTAGCTATGACAGCTATGAACTGGAAGTAATTTGAAAGGTGATCTAAAGACTTTCAGCATTTACCTTCAGAGCTCTAAGGCTGGCCAAAAACTTGAACTTGGTGATCCTGATCCTCTGCTTAGTCTGTTGGGGAGGTTGGCACTGTTAGCAGCAGGACAATCCAATCCCTCCTAACTATGTGACCCTTGACCTGCATTGCCAGGACAACTATCTTCAATCCCACAATCCACTTGGCCCAGTCTCCACCCTCAATGGTGTGATATCATTTTCCGTATAAATTAGGAAGTCACCTCCTCCTTGCTCTCTTTTTCTTCTCTCTTCTCTCCCCCCTCTGTCTCTCTTTTTCCTCTTCTCTGCCCCCCACCCACTCAATAAACCTCTTCCATGTGGAACCACCTTGGCCTGGTCTGCTGTTTGGTTAATATGTCCAAAACATATACAGATATGATATTTTTCATATCAGGCACACTAGGCATGCACTACTGTGTTCAGTTTTGAAAGAAACTCTAAATAAAACATTTTAGTCTAGATGGATGGTTATAGTCAAAATTTTTGGTAGTCCTTCAGTTTCATAGTCTTTAGTTGGGGAGAGGAAGGAACCAGTGTGAAGGACAGGGGAAGAATAGAGGGCAATGTGTGGTGATCAGAATCCAAGTACATGACATAGAAGAATGACATGGGCTAGCAAGATGGCTCAGGGTAAAGGCATCTGCTGCTAAACAGGATGACAGATCTTCCAGTACCTGGGACCATGTGGTGGAAAGAAGGAATCAACTTTCACAGGTTGTCCTCTATCCTCCACATATGCCCCACCCTAAGACAATTTAAAAAAATGTAAACCACAAAGTTTTTAAAATTTATAACATTGTGTAATGAATACATGTAAATATTGAAAATTTCATAATTACAGAGACATGAACTTTAAAGTTAGAAGTGAATGGATAAGTTACCAGAACAACCCATCTCTGATATTTCTACTCACGGTGAGATTTATTCTCTCACAGATGGATATAACATAAGACAGAGGGACAGGAACATATTGATTTTCTTCACTAGTCAGCAGTCACAGGCCAAATAATAGAACAAGTCAGTTGTACTGTACTATATGTTCAAAATGTATACAACTAACATTCAGGAGCTATATTTTAGAGATTGGACATGATTTGGCCTCTAAAGGGGTGAGTGTTAGATTGTGGTCCCGGATGTGGCAAGATGAGAGTGGGATAAAATGTTTAAGAGAGTCTGTGAGGAAAGGAAGGATATTATTGGGGGTGTCATTCTGGAAAGGCATGGATATCCATTTCACAGAGTAAGTTAATTGTTCTCCTGAGACTGAGTTGCCTGTTCCTACCTCATCCTCTGCCTTGTGATCACTCCTTTATGTACATGTCCCTGTCATAAGATAACCCACCACGATGTGGTGCAGCTAAGGTGACCCTGCAAGATCTGGCACCATGATTTTGAAGTTCCAGAGCTATGATCTAAATACAAATTTTAAATCTTTTGGAAATTTTATCTCTTTTCATTTTATGAATATGACTGTTTTGCCTACAAGTGTGGCTGAACCCTCAGAGGCCAGAATCTTGTCAGATGGTGTGGAGCTAGGGTTTATAGACAGTTGTTAGCTCATGTGAACCATCTCTCTACTACCCCCAAACAAAGGTGTTTGTACAAGTAAAGCATTCCCTTCAGGTATTTTGCTATAGCAAACAAAGTAAGCTTATAGACCACAGTATTTCCTAAAACTTTACTGCATAAAGCTCCTTTTGAAGTAACTGGGTTATTTACTTTACTGATTTTTATATACATTTTTTATGAACTTTGGCTATAAATTGGACAACAGGATCTACTAACATTAAATAACACTACATTTTTTTCCATTTATCAAGTATTTTACCTTCAATGCTAATCTCAGGGTACATTCCTGATACTTTTCAACCTTATGAAGTTCAATTATCTAATTCATCAGTTCAGAACCTCGCTCTCTTCACTGGCAGGCAATATGCCAGTTTAAGATCTCAATTTGTAAAAATCTGTCCTCCTATCATAATCTCCACTTTCCCCAGCCTCCCTATTCTCTAGTCCATGACACCTACCACTGACTTATCAAGCTCTTCTGTCTCACAACTTTTATTATTTACTCTTCTTAGCTTCATGTCCTTTGGTGTCCATTGTGGATTATGTCCAATCTCTAAAATATGGTTCCGGAATGCCGTGTTCTCACCCACCTTCAACTTCAATGCTATCTTGCCCATGCTCCTCTAACATAGGTCAATGTCAACTCCTGTCTTCACAGTTCTACTCATGGCCCATAGCCCACTGCTCCAGTCTGCTGAGTAATGCTGGCAGAAGGTCAAAGACCAGCATCATGGCTGAACCCTCCACATCCATGAAGGGTCCTATCTTACTTAGTGCTCGGTTTCTTGTCTACTTCTTCTGCAAGTGTCTCTCTCCCTTCAACATATCAGTTCATACTAGTTCGCACCAGCGTCCTTTTAGATTCACTGAGGACTGTTTACTCTTTGACAGGAGATAGCAACACCCAGCATAGCAGCCCGTCAAATCCTTGCCCTGCTTTATATATTATTCGACTTTGATTGCTGATGTGAATTGAAAAGGCCACTGGTGAAAGGGAATTTGGCAGCAACTAGCCAAGTGCATATTCCTTGACTCAGCAAATCTACTTCTAGAAACTTACCTTAAAGATAAAATGGCCCAAACACAAAATGCCTCCTTAAGCAGGGATTCATTCTAATACTGTGTAAAAGAAGAAAGTAAGTGCACTGTCTGCTAATGCCATCAACTCCAAAAATTCATGAAAATAATGCTCTAAGAAAGAAAGAGATGAAACTGTACCACCTTAGATCATGAATGTGGGTTGTTCAGTATTGATTAGGTGACAATAGCGATGTATAGAAGAAAGCTATGGTATACTATTTAAAAGGTGATAAAGATGTGAATTCATATAGTTTTGTTTTAGTTAAAAAGAAACAATGCTAGGCTGACAGACTCTGAAGTATAAGTTTTTCCCAGGGCTGTGCTCTGTCCTCTTTTGTAACTCTAATAGAGAACCATTTGCTAAAATGTGCCTGATGTTGTGGTTGATTTTGGGTTGTCTGTTATCCTTCACATTGAACCTCTAATATCAGTGCGACATTCGGCCTGCAACTCTTCCTGTGTCCTTCACAGACTTGAGCCTTTGACCTAGTGCATTCATGTTAGGGGAGTACACAGGGCCCAAATAATGATGGCTATGAAAATCCCTGCTTAATATGTAACCAATATTTCATTGTTTCTTGAACTTGAGCACAAATGAGCATGGAGGAAGCACTCACCCTTCAAACAGGCCAACCAGGTTCAAAAATAGATAAAGGAATGAAAGAATTCTGTAACTGAAGTATCTAGAAAAGCTTGTCATAAGCCAATATATGGAAAATATACCTTCAGAAATGCATTGGTTTATCCCAGTACTAGGTCCATGGTTAATGTTCAAAAATAGTTACTATTTGCTGAATTAAAAATTTTCAGGTTGGCTGAGAAGGACTATTCATGAGCCCATGAAGCAACAATCTATTCATATACATTTCTAGGAAGGTCAGCGACACTGGAGAGTGAACGAGCAGGGGATGTTCTGGCTCGCTGTGGTAAGAGCTTTGTGTAGGTATAATTTAATGACTGCTTTGGCTTCTATAATGTCGGCCCAAGCTGAGTGTGCCAGACAGGTGAGTAGTCAGCTTTCAATAGCAAGGGGTTTTCAGCTATAGTCACAGTCTGGGAAACACATCGGCTGTCATGAGGTGAGGATCACTCCCTGCTGTCCAAATTGGTGAGTCTTTGCTAGACATGAAAATCCTCATGAATTCCACAAGAAAATTAATCCCCGTTTAATAAAACAGACTTTGAAGTATAAAATTGAAAGACAGATAAGCTAGGTGTTGGGGTCTAGGGCTGCTTTTGGAAAGCCCCGTAAACACATAAGTCTGGCACTATTAGAAGTGAAGACTTTGGAGCAAACAGAATGCCTTTGTCTTTCCACTGGGTCTGTGACAGTCCCATAAAAATCTTCCCGTATCTGCAAACAGGCCATATCCAAGAAGTCGAAGTTGTGAATGAAGAACAAGTACCAGGGTAAGAATTTTTTTTCCAAATAGAATTTTATGTTGATCATTCATATTTAGAACCCATTTTAAACTTCCTCCTTAAGCAAAAGAACGTTCAAGGCTGAAATCAAGACATTCCAAAGGAATGCTGGAGAGAAGAGCTGTGAGTTAATGAATTTGGGACAGATAGAAAATCAGTGAATCATTAGGAGCGAACCCTCAGCTTCAGGGTTCTCATGGCTGAACTGCTGGGCTCACTATGTTCATTTTAAAGCAATTTCATATAAATATTTAGCTTGATCTGTGATTACATATGCAAAACAAAGACAGTATGGGATCAGAATATGTCAAAAGTCTTGCTTTTGGCAAAAGTTGGTTTTTAAATGTGATGTTCTGTTAACTTCATAAATTGCTTATTATCGTGATAAACTGGATAAGTTAGGATCTAGAAGTTTTACTTAATACGCTCCTCTTTCTGTTTGCAAATTTTGGGGTTCTAGACATAAACTGTAGGGCTTATGCATGATAGGCTAGTGTTCTATCCTGGATCTACAACCTCTATTCTAATTTTTGATTATTATTGTCTGTATGAAACACACATAATCGATTAGATCATTATTTTTACTTGAATAATTAATATTATTATAATTAATATTATGAATTGTCTGTTAGTCATAGAATGAAAGTCACAGAAAATATCACCTGGCAATTGTATCATAAATCTAAGAAATTATATGAAATTAATAAGAGGTAGTTTCTGTTATCATATAGGTACGAGTATAGGAAGGAACAAGGCAATGGTTCTGTTGCTAGAATGGAATGAGGAACTTAAGTCTGGAATTGTCTAGAATTTGGATTATCCATTTATGTCACACATATCAATAAGCTTATAGGTACAACCACAATTGATATTTCCTATGAAATTCTTCCAGTTTTCTAGTAGTGCAGAAGAAAAATGCAACCAAACAGAAGCAATGAAAAAATGCTGAGTAAGGGTAAGTCACTACTGATAATGAAAATGAAGTGAATATTTCTGATCTTGATTTCTTTATCAGGCTGAGAATTTGAGTTTCTCTGACTGACTGCTATCTTGACCTTTTCTTTCTAATGCCAACGCCCTGACCTAGGAGAGCCTTCTGTTAAGATGCAGTTGTACAATAAGTGAGAAAGTTGAGAGAGTGACAAAGGCTGACCTCACAATAATTAGCAGTGTGATGAATGCAGGTACTGGTATCCTCCCTTAACTGGCTTACACAACAGAGAAATGGAGCAGTGTTGACTTTGTGGAAGAGATATTGGCTGAAATGTCTTATTAAATATCAATAGTCACTTAAGAAGACATCCTATGCTAACTTTCTCTAAAATATTTAGCAGACCAAAACTCTGCCAGGGCACAGAGTGAACATTGACATTGCTCTTTGCAAAGATCCATGGAGATGTACAGAAACTCACTTAAGAAACTGGAAAAAGTAACAGTGTAAGTATATTTTGTCCTTCAGATTTTATGAGCTGTAAATGACAATTTAAATGGTTATGAAATATAGACCCTTAAAATTAGGAGCAAAATATATCCCTAATCAACATCTACATTCATTAGCCCAGATATTTTAAAACTTATACAGAAATCAATTAAAAATATCCCTGTTTCCTGTACTAATTTAGGCAGGCTGCTGGCTGTGGATGCTGGTTCCAAAGATGTTTGTTTTGTTTTCTGTTCTGCAGAAGGATGTTTATCAGAGCTTTATGGATGAGTATTTGCCTCACCGTGAGAGCCTGTGACTTTGTATTCATCATAGTTTTGGCCTTCCATAATTATGCCACAAAGTGGAAGCTTGATCAGCTGCATTAGGTTTCAGTTGCTTCTTTAACAAATTGCTACCAGTGTAGTGAACAATACACCTCTGTTATATAACTGTTGCACAGTTTGAACGTTCTTGACCCAGTGTTCTATGGACTGACCCAGTGTTCTGTGGACTGACCGAGTGTTCTATGGACTGACCGAGTGTTCTATGGACTGACCCAGTGTTCTATGGACTGACCCAGTGTTCTATGGACTGACCCAGTGTTCTATGGACTGACCCAGTGTTCTATGGACTGACCCAGTGTTCTATGGACTGACCCAGTGTTCTATGGACTGACCCAGTGTTCTATGGACTGACCGAGTGTTCTATGGACTGACCGAGTGTTCTATGGACTGACCCAGTGTTCTATGGACTGACCCAGTGTTCTATGGACTAAATTGGCCAAAGCTTTGCTTTCTGAGAGGCTTTATAACACAGTCCATTCCCTTGTCTTTCCTAGTGTCTTGGCTACCTCTTCCCATCTGTAAAGCTACCAGAATTAGATCTCGGCAGGCCTGTCATCTAGTAACTCTTTTCTGACTCCTCCTATATATAAGGAACCTTGTGATTTTTAGGGTACCTGTCCTATTTAGTTTAATGTAAACATGCCACAAGCTAAAGTCATCTGAAAGAGAATCTCAAGTGAGAAAATGACTCCTTAAGATCTAGTTTTGAGTTATTCCCTGTCTAGTGATTGACAGGGAAGGGGCCAGCCCATGAAATGTGGTCCTATTCCTGGTTGATGGTCTTTGGTTCAATAAGAAAGCAGGGTGAGCAAGCCATGGAGAACAAACCAGTAAGAGGGACTCCTCCATGTCCTCTGGATCAGCTCCTGCCCCCAGATTCCAGTCCTGTTCAAATTCCTGTTCTTACTTTCTTCAGTGATGAACAGTGATAAGGAAGTGAAAGCCAAATAAACCCCTTTATCCCACAGTTTCTTTCTTAAAGGTGTTTCATCACAACAATAATAACCTGAACTAAAACAGTACCTACTGCCATCATCTAGGACAAGTTGACAATTTTAGTGTCAGCTAATCAGCAACCTCAATTCCATTTGTGACCATAATTCCATTTTGCTCTATAAGACAACTCTGATATGTCTAAGAATTAGGTGGGAATCATTGGGGAGCCATTATTCTGCCTATCAGTTTTGTCACTATCAAAGGTTTAAATGCACCATTCTGGCAGACTCACTGTTTCTGTAATACTGATCCACTTTCCCTACAATTTTCTAAGGGCCTTAGGAGCAGGCCCAGTGGATCATAGACCATTTAACATCTCATCTTTCACAGTTAAGGGGTCTTGGGAAACAAAACATGGATATTCCCACCCAAATATTTATGATACTTTTCAAATGTCCCTCCCTTCACTTATGGGGGAGCACATTTCCTGTCTTTGCATTTAGCTTCCACTAATCAAAAACAAAAACAAAAACAAAACAAAAATCCCCAAACCCCCCAACCAAAACCAAAACCTACTAGAAAGTGAAATTACATTTCCAGAGAAATAGGGAGAATTTCTCAGGCTCACAGAAAGCAATGGAACCCCTCTTAATGCAAAAGGAATTTAGACCAATCAGCATCTCAAGAAGATGAACTGCCACTGCTGTCTTATAGCAGGCTTGGAGAGACCAGTGCAGTAAGCATCATCCATGCCATCTTATGTCACAAAGGGAAAGCGGAAGTAAGGAGGCAGGGCCATGGCAGGCTCTCTGATGTCAACGACAGAGGATTCATTCTCTCATTATCCCAAGAACTAGGGCATTGCCACATTTCTAACTTCAATGTTTAACCAACCAACCAACCAACCAACCAACCAACCAACCAACCAACCAACCAAATATTCCAAGACTCCCACTCACATTTAGAATAAAACACAAACTCATTGGGCCAGGGATGCTTCCCTTTTGTATGCTCTCTATCCTCATCTCCATGCTCCTGTGATAGTGACCAGCAGCCACACAGTCTTTCTAGTCACTCTGCTCATTTTTGGTTAGCTTAGCTCTACACCTATAATGTTCTTCCTGAAGATGGTGACATTCTTTGCTTCTTCTTATTATTGAGAACTCTTGCTTAATGTTGAAGTGAGTCCTTTGTCATTCACCTTCTTCCTACCTCACAAAACCCGTGCCCCTGAGCTGTCTTGCCACAAGACTATAGAAAGTGATATTCTAGCTTACTGCTTTGTCCTTTGTGCCCCAAACCAAGCAAGGCAGAGGGCAGGAACTTACAAAGTAGGGATAGTACCAAGGAATGGACAGTTGGCTTTGTCATAGTATGATTTGGGTTGGCATCCTTTGGGGTTTAAAACCAATTTAAAATGTCTCAAAATCTCCTCTGCTCTCAGACGTTCATATCCAATATCCATGTAACAAATTAGCTTAATGAACTTTTTGACTTTTAAGTTTATAAGAGGACATCTAGACTTGAAAAAGAATCTAGCTAAACCTTCTGTATTTTAAGCATTATTTCACATTTTTCCAGGGTTGAATAGATAGATGAACAAAAAAGATGAAATAATAATAATGAATTAAGAGTACTTGTTTTAACTAAGGAATGGATAAAGGTCTAATAAGATACCGTGATCTCCCCCTCCCTCCCTCTTTCTCCCTAACCCTCCCTTTCTTCTTCCCTCCCTCTTTTTTCCATCCCTTTTCTTTCCTTCCTTCCCTATGTGCGTTTATCCATGTGGCACACAACTCAACTGCGTTTGTATGTTCTGTGGTCTCCTTTGTATGTTCTGTGGCCGCCTGTCCTGTTCATTATCATGTCCCTGCTATTTTGTCATATATATATATATATATATATATATATATATATATATATATATACACACACACACACACACACACACACACACACACACACACACATACACACACAATTCATTTAATGCAATATTGTTTTTTGTGAAAATTATTTTGATTAATTAACCTGAATTGTGTTAATATTTGTTTTTATGTGTGTTACAATAGATAGGAGTCTCAGAAATGTAACTAAAATATCTTCAAGTATGAAATTCATAAAATCTAGGTGATAAAACATTCAACAGAGTTGGAAAGAACAGGTCAAAGCTATATTTTTACCCCATGCTGGAATGAAAATAAACCCAGTGTAATAGGATTCTGGACATGAAATATATTTTACTATCCCTACAAAATAAACTAATGAGTGTGAATTTTTTTAATAAAGAGAATAAATGTCAGTCTAAATAAATCTATCATGAAAAGCAAACAATCACTTTATAAATAGCAAATCATATCACACCGTGGCTATCTCTTGTGTGTGTGTGTGTGTGTGCATGTCACCTTGCATAAACCTTCCCTTCTTTATGAATCCTCAGTTCTAAATCACACACATTCATCACCCTAAGGTCAAGCCAAATTTTCTGGCTGTGCAGTAGTCCAGGACAAAATCATTATCAATTCTCCAGGGTTGATCAGCTGACACTGCAAAGCTCACTGTTCCAGAAGCAGAATGTTATTATACAGTAGCCGGTTCTTTAAACACATTTCTTGCTTTTAAAGGTAAACTTGCACACCGGTTTAAACAGTAATCTCATTTAATTCACAACCTAATGGCCACCTGTTCAGAGCGGTAAGATAGTGGAAAATTTTCAAGGAGAATACTTTCATAGATGTCTTAAAAGAAAATATAGAAGGAACAAGTGAGATGAGGAAAAAAAGAGAAAGGCCAGCATTCCAGCTCTTGTCTAGCTCACGACTTTCCCATGTTGGTTCAGAACCTGCCTCCGCCACATTATTAACCATGACTAAGCTGCACAGGTCTCAGGAACCTAAAAGTTTCTTTCTGCATGAGGTAAAGTTGCTTGCCAAGTTCTTTGACTACTAAGGGTGATATAGCTGAAATTCTAGTTTATGTCAACATTTTAAAAATAGTCCCAGATTATTTCAGAAAAGAAAGTTTGCTTTTGCAAAAGTAAGAAAAGCAAGGGTGTTTCCCTGGGAGCCAACAGGGCACTTCATCCAGAGAAGCAGTGACCATACCCATCAGGATCCCAGAAGAACTTTCTATCAGGCAACACATAGATATTACACCTTCCTAAGACCAATGACAACAGAAACCAAAGAATGGAACACTCACCCACAAAGACAAGACCAGATGTTAGCACCTACAACTGCAATCTTCCCCAAATCAGATTTTTGATTAAAGAAGCTAAAATATACACTGGCAAAAAGACAGCCTCTTCAACAAATGGTGGTTGTCAAACTGGATAGCTGCATGTAGAAAAATCCAAAAAGATGCATACTTATCAGCCTGCACAAAACTTGACTCCGCATGGAACAAAGACCTCAACATAAAACCAGATACATTGAATCTGATAGAAGAGAAAGTGGGGAATAGCCTTGAATTAATTGGAACAGGGAAAGACTTTTGGAACAGAACTCCATGCTAAGAATACTTAGCACAGGCACTAAGATCAACAATCAATAAATGGGATCCCATGAAACTGAAAAGCTTCTACAGGGCAAAGGACACCGTCATTTGGATAAAGTGGCAGCCTGCAGGATGGGAAAATACTTTTATGAATAACCCATCAGAGTACTAATATTCAACGTGAGCACCCATGGGAGGTTATGCCTGATCTTTACTTCTACAGAGACCCAGAGGAGATTGAGAAGGAGGAGCAGGCTGCTGCTGAGAAGGCTGTAACCAAGGAGGAATTCCAGGGTGAATGGACTGCACCAGCTCCTGAGTTCACTGCTGCTCAGCCTGAGGTGGCCGACTGGTCCGAGGGTGTGCAGGTTCCCTCTGTGCCCATCCAGCAGTTCCCCACAGAAGACTGGAGTGCACAGACAGCCACTGAGGATTGGTCAGCAGCTCCCACAGGGCAGGCCACTGAGTGGGTTGGAGCTACCACTGAGTGGTCCTGAGCTGCTGTGCAGACACCTGAGGAAAGGGAAAAAGGTGGAAGGAAAATAAAGTTTCTAAGAGCTGAAAAAAAATATATAAAGAACTCAAAAACTGAATACCAAGAAAAGAAATAATGTAAAAAAAATGGTGTACAGATTCAAACAGAGAATTCTCATTAAGGCAAACTCAAATGGCTGAGAAACACTTAAATGTTCAACATTCTTAACCATTAGGGAAATGCAAACCAAACTACTTTAAGATTTCATCTTTTACCAGTCAGAATGGCTAGGACCAATAACATATAATGATAACAATAACACCAGCCAATGCTAGTGAGGATATGGAGCAAGGAGACCACTCCTCCATTGCTGGTCGTAGTGCAAACTTGTACAGCCACTGTAGACATCAGTGTGGTGATTCCTTAGGAGGATGGGAGCCAATCTACCCCACGATTCAGCTCTACCTCTCCTGGGCATACACCCAAAGGATGCTCTATACTACCACAGAGAAACTTGCTAAATCATGTTCATTGTTGCTGTATTGATAATAGACAGAAATTGGAAACAACTTACGTGTCCCTTGACAGAAGAATGGATCAAGAAAATATGGTACATTTGCACAATGGGATACCACTCAGCTGTTAAGAAATAACTTCATGAAATTTTAAGACATATGAATGAACTAAGAAAAAATTCATTCTGTTAGGTATCCCATTCCCAGAAAGATAAATATGGTATGTATTCACTTATATAAGGACATTAGTTGTGAAGGCAGTGAGAATCAAGCTACAATCTCTAGAATCACAGAGGTAAGGGTGGAGGGATGGATCTCCCTACGAAGGGATCTAAAACACATAATTATGGATGGAAAAGTTGGGATTAGGGGGCTAAAATGGAAAGATTGATCATGGAGGGGGGAGGAAAATGGGGATAAAGGTGGGAATGTTGGAATAGACAGCTAAAATTAAGTGCCATTTCAGATGGTATGGGAATCTAATACAGTACAAGCTTCCTAAAATATATACATATTTTAGGCAGTCTAACTGAGATCTTCAAATAATGGAGACAGAACCCCAACTAGATATCTCTTATTACCAAGTGAAGTTTCTAATACAGGGATTAGGTTATGTATAAGAGTTGTTGGCCAAAGGGAACCTCCAAACAAGCCAGGCTGTTGCCAAGATAATAGGTTGCTCTCCCCAAACTGACATCTAGGACCCACAGTCTAAGAAAATACCTATGCAACTCATTAAACATGGGGAGGTTGAGCTGATGCCTACGTAGAACCTCCACCCTGATGTTCTGTAGTCTTTGGTACAGAAAGGCACTCTGCAGTGCAGCCAAGAGAGAAATGTAAACACCAGTCCAGCTATAGACCATGGGTTAACAATGGTGCTCTGCTTGCAAGGCATGCTATGGCAACGGTGTCACCACCAAAGCAATAGCCAACTAATATCTGATTTAAGGCTCACTGCACAAGATGGAACCGGTGGTAGCTATTTCATTTGTCAATTTGACTATATCTGGAATGAATTACAATCCAGAACTTATAACGATCTTGTGAAAAGGAATTAAAGAAAAGCTTAAGTACAGGCAAGGTAATGCATGCCTTTAGTCTCAGGAGACAGAGGCAAGCAGATCTCTGAGTTCAAGGCCAGCCTGGTATAGAGAAAGTTCCAGGTAAAGAAAAGCTTAGATCAAAGTTCGGTGATACATGTCTTTAATCCCAGCAGTCACGAGACAGAGCCATGCAGATCTCTGAGTTCAAGGTCACTCTACAGAACAAGTTTCAGGTCAGTCAAGCATAGGGTCTAAAAAAAACAGAAAAGACTGAGAACAGAAATCTGGTGAAGATGTAATTGAACAAGGAGGCTGGTCATGTTCCAAGCCCCATCAAGTAGCCCAACACAGCAGCTTTGGCCATGTGGCTCTGGCTTTAGTGTCAAAAACAGAAGGGACTGGGACAATCTATGCTGGTCAGCTGAAGCTAAAAAAATTAGTAGTGATTAAGAAAAGACCAGCATCACTAAGGTAAAACCTGGAAAGTGTTTTCTGAGAGCCTCCTCCTGGCTGCCTTTGGATCAAGATGTAGAACTCTTATTTTCTCCAGTACCATGATGATAATGGACTGAACCTCGAAGCCAGCCCCAATTAAATGTTTACCTTTATAAGAATTGCTTTGGTCACAGTGTCTCTTCACAGCAATAACACCCTAAGCCAGACCCCATACCCCAAACTGACTGGGTGACTAAGACTAGTAAGCCCAGAGACCTAGAGTGAAAACTACAGTTCAAAAAAAAAAAAGCAGTCGCTTACACAATATTTCCGAGGCAGAAAGAGTGAAGATCTAGACTACAATGGAAGGAACATGGAATCTGAGGCAGACTCTGCCCCACGTCCATCTTACTGACACTGGTATTACTTGACTTCTCTAAGTCTCAGTGTTTTCATCTGGAAAGTGGGTTCATGGTGATGGGTAATGCAATTATACCCTCTGTAAAAGAATAGATTGCCGCTGGCTCCTGTGGTGACTAGGGTCTGAACAGGTGAGATGGGTGTGGTTTTAGGCCAGTGTGTTTTCCTGGGAAAGAGACTTGAACTTTTCAGGTATGAGGAACCCTGCTTTCGTGGGCTGAGATCTGTTTTTATTATGTCTACTAAGCAGTGGTGTTCTGTCTTGGCCCTGTCTCCGATCCTGTCTGGTTCCAGCCCTACCTCATCATTTCATCTATGTAGGTTTGGTGCTATGGCTTTGCGTTTTGCCCCGCCCCTGGGGCGTGGAAATGCAGCTGGGAGGAGAAAACATGGAGATGCTGGACTGCGTTTACCCTATGCCCACTGGTGAGTTCTGGACTTGAGGGAAGCGCTGATACATTCTCAGGGGGTGGGAAAATGCTGCCTAAGATGTGGGAGGCCAAAGCTGGGGATCCAATCACCGCCAAAAACCGTACAGAAGAGTTGAAATGGAAGGTCAGGGATCCTTGGGCTTGTGATGAGGAGCCCGGGGCCGGGGCCTCCCAAACTTCTGGACATTCAGATGCTCCTGGTTCATGGAGAGTTGGGAATGTAGTTGGGCGTCCAGGCCTGTGAGGAGGCTGGGGCAGAGGGGTTCTCAGACTTCTGGACATCCAGATGCTGCTGGAAGTCTCCAGGATCCGAGAATGGAGGAGGTCTGCAAGCTGAGGAAGAACGGAGGTGGGGGTGGGGGAGGAAATGGGGGAACTCTGGCTTAGCTCCATGGTAGTGAGTTCAGAAGCACAGAGAGGGAAACTTAGACAGTGTGGCTCTGTAGACGAAGACTTTCTCTATGCTGTTTCTTCACAGCTGTTATTGATGAGATGGACAGTCCTTGGTTCCAAACTGTTTATTGCTTGTTCATTGTGGAAAATGAGCGCATACCACTCCTCAGGGTAGGCCAGAGTTTAAATACCTTTTCCAGGAAGAAATCCGGGAAGGGGAGCTTATTGGCTAACTCTCAGGGTCTCTAGATACCTCATTAGCATGGAGAGGTAAGTACTGATCTATGTGACCATAGGTCATGTTCCTATGCAGGGAGCTTGGTCACGTGACAGGTTGATACTCCTATGATACTCCTATGATACTCCTACTGTCTCCTCTGGGTTCCAGGGCTTCTAACATGCTCAACCTTACCAAGGTTCCTGGCACAGTCTATTGCCCCACAGGTGCCAATTACTCTGGGAGAAAGAACAGAATGAGGTTCAGGTATTTCTGTGTGGAATGATAGAGCATTTGTGCTACATAGAATGTTCTAGAAATTTAGAATCTGAATATGACCTTTGACAGATGACTAGAGAGCATGGTCTCCACTGCTTTTTGTTCTTCCTATTTCAAAGCCTAGAAAGAACCTAAAACAGTGGGGCTTGTTTGAGTGCTAACAGTTTTTAACTGGCCATTCCTTTCTAATTTTTTCTTTTTGATTAAAACAATGTTAGTTTACCTCTCTGAATATGAAAATGTATCTTCTTGCCTCAGCCATGGTGTCCTTGGACTCTAAAGTATTCAGTCTCAAGAAGTGGTCCTTTTAGCTGCGTAATGAAGCTGTCTACACAACAGAAAGTGTTTTGAAGGGTTTGTCATGTGGTGTTTTGCAATACCTAGTAGAAACAGTTCTCCTCTTTGCCCCAGGAAGCTTGCCACAGGATGTGTCAGATGCTGGGGAGACCCTGCAGAAAGCAGACTTCTCTTGAGCCTCAGAGCTTTCCAAAGCAATCAGAATATCTCTGTCAGGTTACAGATCCTGCCATAGAATTTTGAAGTCCCAGAGTTAGTGTTACAAAAACTGCCATGTGTGAATCCCAAATTTCACAAGAGCAGCAGTGGCAGATGGCGAAAATACATTTCTAATTCATTTAAAATCTGCTCCAAGAAATGAGCTCTCCCTGTACTTAGCACACTGTCACTCCTCTGGATGTCTCTTGTACAGCTTCTAAATAAAATTATTAGGAAGAAGAATGCCTGGCTGGTGTTCCCTGATGCTGAGGGGCTGTAGGTAGCAGTTTATGTTCCATCCTCACTTGGGGAATCATGATATAAACCTGTTTCACTGAAGAGCAAGCAGCTGAGTTCTGTTGATTTTCATGTCTGAAGCCCGCGAGAGAGGGTGAGCTGCTAGGTATAGTTTACCTTTATGTGAATGGAACTCTTCCTTAGTTTAAAATGCATAGCAATATCAAGAGCTTGACTGAAATACTTGTGGAATGTACCTAAGACTTGGTTCTCCACCAAGCTTAAAATGTGCCTTTGACCAGTAGGGAATGATCACTGATAATATAGATGGATTAAACACAATTAACTGGCTGGAAATCAATCGAGGACCACACTATATGCAGAATGTTTGAGTATTCACATTCTTCTGAGCCTAACATCTCATGGGGACAAGACACACATGTAAGCATAGGCAGCTTCTGTCTAATGGAACTATTTTCTACTTAGGGGCCAGAGAAACAGTTTGACTAGAACGGTGGATGCCTTCCCTACATCAGGCCTGTTCACAATCAAGTTTTGCTCTGGGTTGGAGGGAAAAAGTTCACAGTTCTGGGCTCAACTAGGGGAGAGGGCTGGACTCCATGAAAGAAGGCATGTGGGGAAGGCTTAGGTTAGGTCCTTCCTATGGAATAGATGGAGGAAAAAGTCAATGGATAACTAGTTAGACTAATAAAATACTTAGGAAAATAGAGCCCTGAAAAGTCCGAAAGTACATAGTTGCTTTGAAGAGAGGCCTTTGAAGGAAGCCTACAGCTCCCCCTTTGTATCGGAGGCCAAGAGAATCTACTGACTCAGTTTAGGTGGAGAGACTATTGGTCTGCCGCTGTACTCCCATTCCTGACTAGAGATTGGGTAAACCTGAAAAGCCCTAGCTGGAGCTTTTATGAGATGAATCCAGGAAAGTCAGGAAACATTACCTGGGCATTAACCCTTGTGTCTGATATACTAAACTTCTCATGCATTTGTCCAAGTTTCTTTGCTCTGTATTAAAGTAACATTCTCCATCTCATTAGTCTTTTTCACTATCAAAAATCTATCTCCAACATGGCCACTTAAATACTGTCAGACATGATTCTGGACTGTTCTTGTAATAGATGAATGGGTCACTGTGTGTGTGTGTGTGTGTGTGTGTGTGTGTGTGTGTGTGTGTGTGTGTGAGTTACTTGTGACTCAGTGATTCATTTCTAGTTGCAATATCAGGATCTGACTCAGCTTTGATCTCCTGCTGCCTCTGGAAATGATGACAGAAACGTCTCAGCAAGCTGGTTTAGGAAATGCTTAACAATCTGTGTTCCCAATACAGTCCAGGAAGAGTACACCCTTTGTCCTGGAGAGTAGAGCCTGTGGAAGTGAAGTGGGTTTTGGCTGTAGGCAGATTGTTGTGGAAGAAATTGCTGTTGATGAGAGTGCTCAAGTGACAGTGAGTGTGACCTTGGGTAAGCCATTAGATTAAGATGTTTACCTCTCTTCTGTGCCACTGGGTAGTTGTTGATGAAGATTAACTCTTCCCAGTGTACCAGCTGCCACTGTGTTGAAAAAAGCTGATAAGCCATTTAAATTGCTCCTGTTTGTTGGGATGAACACATCTGAGTCACTAGAAGCTTGTTGAGGCTATGACCATCACTACCAGGCTTACTGTGAGTGGAGGTAATGTGACCAGGGCCAGGGCCAATGCTAGGCTCTGTGAAGTAAGCCTTTGTGAGGAAGCCTGACTTGAGGAAGATACTTTGTTCCGCTCTCCGCTTCCAACTTCCCCGCCCTCCCCTCCCCCACCATCCCCTTCCTCAGTTCCTTCTTTCTTTGACACTGTGAATCAAACCTAGGGTTTTGGTAATGCTAGGCAAGAACTTTATTGCTGTTTATTGCCTGAAACTACTACTTTCTGAGCAGAGAAGCGTGGGTAGTGAATGATGATACATTCCTGCCAGGAAGATATTTGATTCTTAGTACATTTTGGGATGGGGACACAATGCTTCAGGAGAGAAAACAACCATTATTGGAAGTAGAATTTTGGTTTAGATTCAGAAAACTGTCACAGGCAAGGAGTGTTGGGGGGAGGGGCAGTTTTCTCTCTCTTTCTTTTTGTCTTTTTGTTCTTTTTTTTTTTTTTTTTCTGGTATCTGTGAAACAGTAAGACTAAGTTAGAGCAGCCTTAAGCACCACAGGAAGTGCATGGCTAGAGAAGCAAGTCCATAATCTGTCTGAAGTTGCATTGCTCAGCAGGACAGAGGTCCAGGTCAGAGAGCGGGCACTCAGGTTAGGAAAGAGGCGCAGGGAAAATCTCGGGGAAGTTTAGCATGGCCGAAAACACATGGGAGAATATATGTAAAGGAGCACACATGTTTTCTTTTCATATATTGATGGTATCTGCTCTGAATATATAAAAATAGAATGGCCCAGGATAGAGAGAAGATAGTTTGTGTATTATGAGATTTTTGTAATCTTCCTGAGGCAAGTTTCAGAATCTCTAGGCTTTGGCTGTGGAGCTTCATTGAATTAGAAGTTGGAACACTCGTGACTTTGGTCTGAGTTAAGAAAATGTCCCAGGGAGGTGTGAAGGGATGTAGCTAGAAGTAAACCTGGTGTTGAGCATGCAGAAAGTCCTGGGTTCAATCCCCAGCTCCACCACTAACAGAACTACCAACAGAACAAGTCAACAGTAAAAATGGTGATTCTGTGGAAAATCACACGGAGAATGTGAATTAAAGAACTAGGAGACAGGTTTGTTTTTGTTGTTTGTTTTTCCTGGAGCGTGCTTATACCCAAATCTATGCATTTAGAAATTACCCCACATGTAACTCACCCATCAGTCAGAATTTCAACATTTCATCAGAAGAAAGTACTCCTCAGAGTTCACCTTTGTGATGATGTGTATAAATAAAAACATTACAAAGGTGGGAGAAAGGGAGGGGCTAGGAGATGGAGAAATAGAGATAATAGAAATATATGTAAAATGGGAAGAAGTTACCAATTACAAATAATGCAGGAATTTATAAGTGTCACATTATGGTGTTCATTTTTATATAATGTAGTGGATAATTTTTTAGAAAGCAATAAACTCTTTCCTTTCCTCTTTCTTTCTTTCTTTCTTTCTTTCTTTCTTTCTTTCTTTCTTTCTTTCCCTTTCTTTTTTTCTGAGACAGTTTTTCTGTGTAGATTTAGCTTTCCTGGAACTCACTCAGTAGACCAGGCTGGCCTTGAATCCAGAGACCCACCTGCTTCTGCCTCCCAAGTGCAGGGATTAAAGCCTTGTACCAACGCAAACAGCTGAAATGTTTTCTTAACTTAATAGAATATTTGGCGATGCACAACACTGAGAAATCCCACAGTTGGGTCCATGAACATGTGGAAAGATTTGCAAGCTGGGATTGGAGAAATGCTTAGTGGTTAAGAGCATGTATTGCTCTTGCAAAGGATCTGAGTCCATTTCTCAGTCATGCTGGGTGGCTTACCTGTAACTCCATCTCTTAGAAAGCATCTGATGCTTTTTGCCTCGTAGGGCTCCTGCATTCATTTATGTGCATGCACATGTGTGAGCACACACAATTAAGCAATATACAATTTTATAAATATGTATTTGTATATGTTATATATTTTAAAATGTGCTAATCAAAAAGTGAACATTTAAACAACATTTTGATGTCTTTTTGTCCTTGTATTGGCCTAAGTTAAAAGCCTTTATAATATTAAGGGAAAAGCTGACAGGAGAAGGAAGGTCTTATATATTGCTCCTCAGAAAGCTATAGCAATGATATTATTTTGCAGAAGAACTGGCAATAAAACACAAAACGCTATCTTGTGACTCATAATTCTACTTTCAGGTGTATAAAGAGAATCATGCCCACATGTCAAATATAGGACTAGTTATTTCAGTGTTGGTAATGAGAAAAAAGTCAGACAGAGTGTACACATCCATCCAGAAAAGCAAGAACCAAAGTCAACCATGAAGCACTCCGCAGGGGCATCACACTTATCTATGAACCTATCTCAGGGCATCACACTTATCTATGAACCTATCTCAGGGGCATCACACTTATCTATGAACCTATCTCAGATGGCATTTGAAATAGTAGAAGAGGAAGGTAATTTAGGCTGAAGGTAACCTCAGAAAGTTAGAGGAGAACATGGGATCTGGGAGAATATGTGGAGAGCCTCAAATATGCCATGGCTATTTGTTCTCAGGAGGAATTTCCTGGAGCAGCAGGGCAAAGCATGTGGTTCCAGTGAAGCTGGGAAGTACATGCATCCTTGAGGACTGGTTGGAGCCACAGAGCTGCTCAGGTAGGCTGACAATGATGCTGAGTTCTACAGGGATTGCAGCAGACAGGTGCTGGCAGGTGCTGATGCTACACTGAAGAGCAACCGTGGAGTCTATCCACATGGGCTTCATTTCCTCTTGGTGCACACATCCTTATTTGTATCTGATATTCTGAGATAAAGAGTCATCCTGCTGTTTTATAAGTGAATCTTCTCCCAGTGTGGACATGCGCACACACATGCACACATGGTACACTACACCTCTTCCACTACATACATCCTACACACTACATCCACATACACTGTGCATGTCTATTGATTATACATATACAGCACATGCACAACACACACACTACACATGTCCACTCATGATATATATGCATATACATATATGCATAAGTATATACATATACAGTACATTCATATAACATGCACAAACACACTACACACCACATTCCACCCTTATGACTCTGCATGGCTGAAATAACAGTGCCAGACTGTAAACTTTATGACATCCAAAATCAGAACTGAATGACCTGGAAGGAGATCCATGAGAACCTCCTGGAGGTGAATGAATATCTCCATTCATTCTCTCTTTCTGTGCATCCTCCCTCTCAGCCCTTCTCTCCTCTTCTTCCAAAGATGTTTCAGTTTCTCAGCCCCCTTATAACAGCTTCTGGTATGCTGGAGGCAGAGAGAGGCTTGGGGTTGGGCACAGGTGTACCTCGATGCTCTTTAGAAAAATAAACAACACCATGCGGCTTTATTTATTTATTTTTTTCCTAGTAAGAAGAGAAGAAGGTAGAAGCAGAAGAAATTTAGGATTGTTACAGAATTTTCTTATTCGGTGATAAAGTAAGAGATGTACATTTCTCCTGCCTACTGAAATGATAACTCTGGAGTTTATTTTTGGAAAAAGTACTTCTCATGTTGTAAAACTTTAATGGCCTCTGAGGGACAAGGGAAGTTCCAAATGGTCTCCGCTGGCTGTTTCCTGGCTGCAGCAGAAGGTGACTGAGGACAGGCCCTCCTTGCTCCTGGAGAGTTACAGGAAACACTCCTCTGTTTATTTGCAAGGTGCTGCTAGGAACAGGAGGCCTGCAAATATTAAATATTTTCTTCTCCTGTCTCTGAATGAGAGGCTGGACAGAGGAGACAGACCTAAGATGAACAGGCTAGGTGCTTTTCTGTCTCAGAAGTGTCAGCATTTTCATCCTTTTCTGTCTTACAGGGTGATGTTCCTGAGATTATGGCAGGGCCAACCGACATTGTTTTCAAAACTGCAGCCCTGGCTCTTCAGCTTCATGTCAAGTATTCTCTGAGCTCCAAAGCAGCAGCAGTTGAAGATGAACAGGCTAGGTGCTTTTCTGTCTCAGAAGTGTCAGCATTTTCATCCTTTTCTGTCTTACAGCGTGATGTTCCTGAGATTATGGCAGGGCCAACCGACATTGTTTTCAAAACTGCAACCCTGGCTCTTCAGCTTCATGTCAAGTATTCTCTGAGCTCCAAAGCAGCAGCAGTTGAAGGTTGGAGGAGGGCGTGGGAGAGCAAAGGGTATCAGTGGAAAGCAGCTTCATGGGTTCCTGAACACTTAGCAGTCGTGTGCTTCAGATGAGATTGGGGCAGATCAGATAGATGAGGATGAAGAGAAAGAAGGCTTCTCATCTGTTCCGACATTTCTCTTGATGCAGCCTGGAAGGAGAGAAATTAAGCCCTCCAGTGCCAGGTCATTTGGCTGGGGTCCCTGGCACACAGATGGTGTCACAGTCAGGCCGGCCCCCCTGCCTACTTCCGACAGAGAGGTGATGAGAACCTCTGGGCCCCACAGGACCACAACAGATGTTGTTTGGTTCTGGCAACTGAGCAGAGAGCCTCATCCACAGTGTAAACATTTCATCTGCTCAGCCTGCTGTCCCTGCTCTGCCTTTGAACAACTGTCTTCCTCTCCAAGTCTGTATGTTGTTTCCCATGCTTGAACTGCTCAGGGAGTGTGAGCCAAGGCCCAGGGTTCCTGTGTGCCTGGAGCTGGCCATGCCACTTGTGCACACGGGGAAGGCACTAGATACAGATCAAGGCAGAAATCAGATACCCAGGCAGCCAGGTTGCCAGGGACTCAGCATTCCACTCAAACTCCACTCTCAGACTTCCCCAAAAGGCTCTGGTCTACCGATAAAATCCAGTCTAAGACTTTAAGACAACATTGAAAACTATGGAAACCCTCTAGTGAGTCTACTGATGTCTCTGGAGCAAAGCTACTTTACTGAAGATGGCTTTTAGGGATACAAGAATGATAAGTTTTTTGAAAATAGAAATTATGTTCCAATCAAATTCAAAAATAAGTGAAGAGGAAGAGTCCCCCAGTGCAAAAAGAGCCAGCAACAGTTAATTAGTTTTTAAATTGTAATTCTGAATGGGCAGGAGCAGGCAAGTCCACATGTGCCTCTCGGTGTTTCTTTTGGAAATGAAAAAGAAAAAAACAAAACAAAACAAAACAAAAACAGCTGCATGGTGTGTGTGTGTGTGTGTGTGTGTGTGTGTGTGTGAAGTCTCACCATAGCAAGAAACACTGCCTTCAATCAGAGAACAGAAACTGCTGGCTCTGGTTTAGCTCAGTAGGTGAAGGACTAAACACACACACACACACACACACACACACACACACACAACCATTGGCCCAGTCCCCAGCACTGCACAAAGTGGACATGGAGGCTTGTACCCACAATCCCAGCACTCATGAGTTAAAGGCAAAAGGATGAGAAGCTCAAGGTAACCCTTGGCTACATAGCAAGTTAGAGGCCAGCCTGTGCTAAATGGGTGAGCATCCAGTGTAATCACTGACCAGCTAATAGAGACTTTCTATTGGCTGAAACTTGTGTCTGAGTGGCCCTCAATGGTGGGTCCCTCACAGCAGGAGAAAACTGGTATGTATGATCTGTAGGAAGAGGGGCCTTGGATTGCACAAAAGGCTGAAGGGTAGCAGATATTACTACCTTGTGGATCTCTCTACCTAATGCAATCTGCCCAATCTGGGCCATGCTGCAAATAGCCCCCAACAGAAGGCATCAGTTCCCCTAGGTACTTAATGGAAATATACTTTTAGATGGACATCACAGTCCCATGCAGCAACAGCGACAGGTCTACACCATTCTCCTTCTCCATTGCTACCCTAACAAGGAAGGGCAGAGCATCTCTACTCTCTGGCCAGCTGCCTGTCACTTACAGTTGACATTCTTCCTGTGTTCGTCAGCATATCCCTGCCAGAGGCTCTGTGGACAGCAACTAATATACTCTGAGTATGCTCTGTAACAGACACTTTCCTGAATGCCATATCCCTAAGATTGCCTCAGTGGGGGCGCCACCCACTGCTTTTATCTTTCCAATTTTGGAAGATACAAAACTTGGGTCGAGTTTCTCTTATTGTTTTTAAACCAAAGGCTGTGAGGGATGCCAGGGTGCTGGCCGTGGTGAGTCCATGACCTTTCTCCTGCTGCTGCAGAGGTAAGAGCAGTGCAGAGCCAAGACCCTTTTCATAGCTGTGCTGCCTTAGTCTCATGAATGAACTAAGCAAAAGATGTAGACCATGCTTCCACATTTGCATGCCCCTTTCAAAGGAAGCCTGCTGGAAAAGCTGTTCTCTTCCATGTGAACTCCTTGCCACCATAACTACCAGGTGCCACTCACAGCAATTTACGAGTGCTAGGCACTTCAAGACAGATGTTAGAGCCACAGAAACCTTCCCAACAGATATGTGAAAATATAAAGACTTTCTTCTGATTTTTCTTTTCACCCAGAAAAACAAAATAACAACAACAAAAAACCCCACGCATATTAACTTTAAAAAGAATCTCCAGGGATTCTCCTGCACAGAGTACCACACTGGATCTGTGGGGAAAGGAGAGAATGAGTGCAGAATGACTACTCAGAGATAAGCTATTTAAAGGCAAACTGGAACATGCTAGGCAGGAGTGGGGTTCTTTTGACAAAGGTATGTGCCTGACAAACATGGCCATTGTCCTATCTGCTAAGAATGCCAGTCAATTACAGTTACAGTGGCACAGTTGAGATGCCAGGTCATAACCAGATGCTGCCAAAAGGAGCAATTTTCTTTTTTTTTTTTCCAATTTTTATTAGGTAATTTCTTCATTTACATTTCAAGTGTTATCCAGAAAGTTCCCTATACCCTCCCCCCTCCCAGGCCTGCTCCCCTACCCACCCACTCCCACATCTTGGCCCTGGTGTTCCCCTGTACTGGGGCATATAAAATCTGCATGACCAAGGGGCCTCTCTTCCCAATGATGGCCAACTAGGCCATCCTCTTCTATATATGCAGCTAGAGACATGAGCTCAGGGGGTACTACTTAGTTCATGTTATTCTTCCACCTATAGGGTTGAAGACCCCTTCAGCTCCTTGGGTACTTTCTCTAGCTCCTTCCTTGGGAACCCTGTGTTCCATCTAATAGCTGACTGTGAGCTTCCACCTCCATGTTTGCCAGGCATTGGTATAGTCTCCCACGAGACAGCTATATCCGGGCCCTTTCAGCAGTATCTTGCTGGCATATGCTATAGTGTCTATGTTTGGTGGCTGATTGTGGGATGGATCCCTGGCAGCCACAGTCATTGGGTCCATCCTTTGGATTCAGCTTCACACATGATCTCTGTAACTCTTTCAATGTGTGCTTTGTTCTTAATTCTAGGAAGAGGTGACGTGTGCACATTTTGATCTTCCTTCTTCTTGAGTTTCATGTGTTTAGTAAATTGTATCTTGGGTAGTCTAGGTTTCTGGGCTAATATCCACATATCAGTGAGTACATGTTATGTGAGTTCTTTTGTGATTGGGTTACTTCACTCAGGATGATGGCCTCCAGATCCTTCCATTTGCCTAGGAATTTCATATATTTATTGTTTTTAATAGCTGAGTAGTACTCCATTGTGTAAATATACCAAATTTTTTGTATCCATTCCTCTGTTGAGGGACATCTGGGTTCTTTCCAGTTTCTGGCTGTTATGAATAAGGCTGCTATGAACATAGTGGAACATGTGTCCTTATTACCAGATGGAATATCTTCTGGATATATGCCAAGTAGAGGTATTGCTGGATCTTCCGGTAGTACTATGTCCAATTTTCTGAGGAACCGCCAGACTGATTTCCAGAGTGGTTGAACCAGCTTGCATTCCCACCAACAATGGAGGAGTGTTCCCCTTTCTCCACATCCACGCCAGCATCTGTTGTCACCTGAATTTTTGATCTTAGCCATTCTTACTGGTGTGAGGTGGAATC
>LR749599.1:102324-164879 GCA_902729485.2 Mus minutoides
CTCTCCATTGAGCAAGCAAGTTCCAGCAGGGCCAGTGATTCAGCGGGCTATGGGGCAGGGGGTGGGGGTGGGCAGAGGAGGCTGACAAGCTTGCAGGAGCTGAGGCTTCCTTTTATCTGGGCAGGCTGTTCTTAAATAGCAAAGGGCTAACTTCCTAGGCTAAGAGAAAATTGCATCTGTTCTCTTAATGACGACATTTGGTCACAATTCTCTGTTAAACCACAAAGGATTTATATGAAGAATCCATTCATACAAATAGTATGGGCAAGAGTCACTAGTGAAGTTCTGACTATATGAGATTAAACAGTTCTACCTCATATCATAGGAAAAAAAGCCATTCTATATCCTATAAATACAAACTGCATTTTTCTCAAGCATTTGCTGTCTACAGGGTGACTTTAAAACAAAAACACAGGGGCTTTTAAAAAAAATTATCATCTAAATAATAGGTGATATAAGTTAGTGTATGTGTATGCATGCATGTATATGTACATGAATGGATGCATGTGTGTATTTGTCCACACAGGTATGTATGTGTGTATGTGCATATTTGTGTGTATTGTGTGTGCATGCAATTGAGGGTGTGTGTTACTGGAAACTGAGCCACAGATTCACTCATATAAAGCAAGGGCTCTACCCCTTTATATGAGTGAGTGTCTGTATGTATATATTATGTGTATGAGGGGGCTTCTGTGTCATTGTTATTCATGCTAAAATTATTAGCTTATCATATATCATATGGAATATTGCCACCTCTGTTTTGGGTTGCCTTTGCCATGTCTTCTCTATTAAGGCCAACAATCAAGAGCTTACTTAGTATTTCACATGAAGGGGGCCTTTTGAGGCATTCATTCATTAATCTATTCACTTATTTATCAAGATATACTGGATAACTTTTCTCTGCATGTGTCTCTCCATTATTTTCATCTTCTTTGGCAATATTTCCTATCATTCAAAGCTCTTAGTGTTAATAAACACATTTCTGTATCTGCCACCTCATGTGACTCTTTGATAATTCTGTGAGGTTGTCAGATCAGATATTATTTCATGAAATATTACATTATTACATGGCACTGACACTCAAAAAGGTTCATTGCCAAGGTCACTCAGGTCACACAGTTATTGTGAGGGAAAACAAACAAACAAACAAACAAACAATCCAGAGCTAGAAGCCATCTCGTTTAACTTTGTTTCAAGTATTTTATTTATTTTTAAATTGTTTTTTTTAACATATCCTGTATGCATGTCTACAGGTATGCAATGCAAAAGCATGCAGGTAGAGGTCAGAGGTCAGTTTGTGGGTCCCTGGGATTGTTTCTCTCCTGCTCCAAAGTGAGTCCCCGGGATTGAACTTGAATCCTCAGGCTTGGTGGCTGATGCCTTTACCTGCTGAGCCATCTTGCTGGTCCCTCAGACATTTGGTTTATATTACACAATTGCTGCCGAATCGGTAGCCCCATTTACTTAGTGCTCTATTTTAAAGCATCCGACTTCACTGTTCTTGAAATTTCTATTCATTTCTTTTTTTGAGACAGGGCCATACTATGTACCTCAGGCTGGACATTGTTACTGTAGCTCACACTGGCCTGGAAGACCTGATCTTCCTGCGTTAGCCTGTACATGGAGTATAGGCATACTTGACCAGACTGGCTTCTAAGTTTTTATTTATGTAAATATGTGTGTGTGTGTGTGTGTGTATTGTGTTATATGTGTATTGTGAGGATGTGTGGGTATGTTTTGTGTGTTTTATATGTGTGTGTTCTGTGTGTTCTGTGTGTTGTGAGGGTGTGTGTTTATGTGTTATATGTGTGTGTGTGTGTGTGTGTGTTATGTGTGTATTTTGAGAGTATATGCATGCAGAAGCCAGGAGGACATCAGCAGGTGTCCTGATATATATCACTCTGTCTTGTCCCTTTGAGCAGGGACTTTCACTGATGCTGGAGCTTATAATTTGTTGTTCCTGCCCCTGGAACAGAGGCAGCAGGGAGTGTCCTCCATGAGTGTCAATGGTTGCTGTGGGTATAAGGCTTGTTTGTATAAAAATATAAGTATTTTATTCCTTTGAGGAATATTCTCTCTGCCAAAGTTAATGACTCCATGACAAACAGAGGCAGCTCATGTCTGGGGGTTGGGCGTGGGGGGGTGAGGGTATATGTAATGACTCAGCAAAATGGTAGAATGCTGTGACCTTTAGGACAGCCCTTAATGCTGTGGATAAATGCTGACAACATGAGTTTAAAATATATATATAATTTTTCAATAATGCAAAGTAAAAAGATCCAATATGAATTGTATAAGGAGCTTCACAGATAGAAAGGAGCAGAGGCAGAATGTCAAAGATACTAAGGAAGGAGATAAAGAGATTTAGGGAACGGTGATCTCAGGGCAAGATCCCACCCAGCTAAGTTATTTTTTTGTTTTGTTTTGTTTATGCTTACAAAGGCTGGTAGACTTTTGAGTTCAGAGTCAATCTGGCACAGAAGGCGTTTAGGTCCAGGTTCAGATGTGGTAGGAATGGTAATTTCAGGGTGGGTTCCCACCTAGCTATCTTATTATCTGTGCTTATACTTGCTGTCCCTTTCTAAGAATCAAGGGGCGGGGCTTATGGGCTTCAGATTCATGAGATAATCAAAAGGGAACCTGGGGTAATGACTGAATTCATATGTAAATAAAAAAAACTGGGCTTTGATCTGCAAGAGATGAGCTATCTAGAGAGTTTTTAGAAGAGCAAAAAGCTGTCCTAAGTAGAACACTCACACACTCACACACATTCGAGAGCACACACACCCTCTCTCACACACACACACTCATATGTGTTTGTGTGTCTATAGTATAGTGAGATATATATATATATATATATATATCTCACTATACTATAAATATATGTATGCATGCAATAACAAGTGATGAAAGAAGAGGGTGTGAATTTGAGTGGGGAAGGTTATATGAGAGGGTTTTGAGGGAGGAAAGGGAAGAGAGAGATGTTGAAATTAAAATACAATATAAAAAATAACAACTACAGAAGAATGATAACATGTGAGTATTAGAAAACAATTATTGGAATGTGAAGTATTTGAAGGTAAAACCCAAAATACCCAATGCACCCATACTGGGTTATAGAATATTCTTTTACTGATGAATAACATAATATCTACTGTTTGTGACATTTATCTCACCAAATTAGACAGCATGTTCCTGCGAGTGCACATGTCACCTTGAGAAGTAAAAAATAAAAAGAAATAAATAACCAGGTAATGTTGGAACATGCCTAAGTAATCTTTGACTACTGCTCCATTCTAGAAAATGACCCCAGCAATGTCATTTCACACAAGGACACTGCCACTGGATGGGTCATTCAGATCATCCCGTCTACTGCAGGCTCATTGCTCATTTTAAATGTGAGTAGATTTACCTGGTATGCCCCAATAAGCAGAAGAAAAGGGAAAAATGCACTGTTACCATTTCTTATAGGTTCCACCCCACAGTTACCCGGCAACAACCAGGTAGGCCTGGCTTATTATAAAAGGGGTTGTTTTTCCTCTCCTTGGTCTCTTATTCTCTTACCCTCTTATTCTTACTCTTGCTCTCCCTGACTTCCTAACCCATTTCTCTTCTTCTCTCCTTCCTCTTCCCCTCTCTCTCCATATATTTCTGGACAGCCTCTTCCCCTCCCGCTCCTCCTCCCCTCCTCCTCCCCTCCCCTCTCCTCTCCTCTCCCTTCTCTATTTTTCTCTCCTGCCTCTACTCCCCTTCCCATGCCCTAAATAAATTCTATTTTATACTATACCCATTGAATGGCTGATACCTCAGGGAGAAGGGTTGCCTCAGCATGGTCTGGCAGCCGAGGCACCCCTTCCACCATACCATACCTGGCTCTACCAAACATATCCTGAATTCTTTTTTTAAAAAGCAAAACATTGGTGCTGTGAGACTTGGATCTAGGAACTCACAGTTTCACATTTCCCACTACTCAGATTTACAAACCCAGATTGCTCGATACACCATCCATCTAAACAGTGAATTGGTAAGCTCTCTCCCCAACACTGGTCAACGTAAATGTCCCCTGGTCCCAAGGGGGCTGTTGAGCTCCCAGCTACCCTGTGGTGTCATTTTCCCTTGGATGAGATTTTCTTCTGTCCTCTGAGTGGTTTCCTTTTCTCACTGATGTGAAATCCCTGGCCTGGGTGAATCATTCTCCTCATCCCCCACACACTCAGGCAGTAGCCTGAGCTCAGCCACAGTTCACTGTGTGATGACCTGGTGATCTGGCTCAACTGCTGTTCTTTTCTAGTTGTTAATCTATCCTCAGAATGCAGGCAGGGGTAATTAATAACTCCTAATCTCACCCAAAAGGGAATGCCTTCACTGCTACTTACAGGCTTCTTACTGGAATGCCTCCCAGTCTAATTCCAAGGCCAAATTTGACCCCTATACGCACCAAGCAATAACTCTACATGGCCACTTAATGGCCCTTTAAAAACAAAACAAAACAAAACAAAACAAAACAAAACAAAACAAAACAAAAGCAAACTTTTACAGCTCTCACAGCAGGGATCAGTAGGCTTTTCTCTGCCCCTCATTCTCTTGCTGCTTATTCTCTGCTCCCAGTTCCTTGCTGCCTTGACTCCGCTGCCATTGCAGCAGCTAGCCTCAGCTGTCCACTTTCTGTCATGTTCTCTCAGCACGCACAGTGTGCACTGGAGTGGAGTTGCTGGCAGAGGACAGCTACAGGTGCTGCCTCTTACTCCAGGAGCTCACTCTCTCACCCCGCCCTGCCCCTCCCCTACACCAAGCCAAGCCACCACCTATGCTTCCTTGTTCCAACTTAGATTCGTCCATGTTTGTCTCTGCTACACTTCTGCCATTCCATTTTAAGATGGAAGCCACCCTTCTGCTGCTCCATTCTAAAGTATAACACATGACCCTCCTCCAGGTGGAGCTGTAACTTCAGCACCATCTTTATTTGGGGCAGTCTCATAACTGTCTGCCATCTTTGTTGTGGAGAGATAAGGTTTTCCTATGCTATTGCTTTAGTGCCATCTTAGCTAGTGGCAGTCACATGACTGGCTGTAGCTTCAGTACCATCGTGGCTAAAAGCAGTCATCTCATGACTGTCTGCCATCTTTGTTATGGACAGTTCCCACCTCACTACTTCTTCACCTTGAGACAGCCTAACTTAAGGTCTCTAAAGACTCTGCAATTAAGATAAAGTTATCATATGATTTCTATCCTGCCTTGGTAAATAATCATTTTAATATTAATTTAAAGATTTACAATAGTAAAAACGTTAAATATCACTGCCTTAAATATATGTATAGTATTGTTTTTGCTACTGTCATTGTCTTAGTTAAGGCTTAACGGCTGTGAACAGACACCATGACCAAGGCAACTCCTATAAATACAACATTTAGTTGGGGCTGGCTTACAGGTTTAGAGATTCAGTCCTGTGTCATCAAGGTAGGAGCATGATAGCATCTAGGCAGGCATGGTATATGCTGAGATTAGTGTTCTACATCTTCATCTGAAGGCTGCTAGCAGAATACTGACTTCCAGGCAGCTAGCATTAAAGCCCTCACCCACAGTGACACACCTACTCCAACATAGCCACACCCTCTAATAGTGCTCCATTCTAAGATATAACACAAGGTGTCTACTCCCTGGGCCAAGCATATACAAGCCATCACAATCATTAAATTACCATATGCTCTTTTTATTTGCTAGATATAATCTAGAAGAAATAATTAAACAAACATAAGTTGTCTATTTCAGATATGCTATATAGATACTTGCCCTGTCTTGTCAGAAAATCTGCTAAATATAATGTTAAATGTTTAAACTTATTATGACAGAGAGAGAGAGAGAGAGATTCCCAAAGCCCCTCAACATCTCTGAGAAGATATGGTATGACACAGCAACGAGATTATGGTATGATAATCACTAAGAAACACTACTCCATTGCCTTACCTGCTGCCAGGGCTGTGGACCTGCTGTCCATACTGTGGACAAAGAGAGGATACCCAGAGAGTTAAATGTATCATATTGCCTAAGACAAGGGGAGTCATTTCTTCACATTCATATTCCAGAGGAAAAAGCTTCTCATCTTCTGGGCCTGATGGCCAGACTCTGCCCAAGTTTTGATGGAGACTGCAGGGACCTGGAAACTGTTTAGGTAGTGGCCTATAGACCAACCTCTGCCATTTTAATCAGTATATGACACCTAGATTATAATTTATTCTTCCCAGATTTCTGACTACATTGACTGTGGGAAACCAGGCCTTCAACAGCTCCCACCTGAGAGCCAAATGACCATTTGTTGGGAGCCGAGTCACCCCTCCTCTTTCACACAAGGCTGCTCCTTGGAACCAGATGGCCTTTGCCCTGAACTGACACCTAGGGCTGTTAAAGAAGAACCAACATTCCGAGATAAGCAGGCACCAGGACTCTGAAATAAACCACAAGATGTCTCAAGCCTGCCATTCACATCCTCCCATACCTCCTTCGCTTTGAAGTCTTTGTTCTCCCTCCTCCGTACCCCTTTTACCACTTTTTTTTACTGTGTGTATATAACTGGGCTTTCAGCCTCATTAAAATCAGACCTTGACAAAAATCTCCCCGTGCTTGGTCTCCCTTCTCTTTCCCCGCCCATTTCTCTTTCAGGCTTCGGTCCCCCTCGACCCACCGAATAACTAGGTCCTGCTGGACGGGACAATTGACAGCTAAGCTAACTGTAGCTTGACTGCTAGAAAACAGACCTCTAGCTCCTCTTTACCCCAAGGTGATCTACCACTGTAATAGCTCATTAGTTAATTTGTTACAGACAGGTTTGCCTAACACAGAACTCAAGATAAAGGATACACAAGTTCAGATATAACCCTTCACAGATGTAACCTTCTATAACTTCCTTACCTGAACTCAGTTTCCAGGGACTAAATACTTCATATTCCCTCCGCTTGTTATGCCATTTTCCTAACATTAATCAATAGAGTTTTTATAAATTAGCCTAACTCTAATAAAACATTTCACTATACGATCCCACTTTTATACTCACAAGTTCAAATTTTAAGTTTCCTTTCCTTGTCTTCTAACTATAGACATAAAGTGTTTCTCATGCTAAATATTCTATCAGCTGTCATAGTTACAAATATAAGTTCCCTTTGGTTGTCTTTTAACTACAGACTTAAGGTGTTTCTCATGCTAAACTATATGATCAACTATTATATTCACAAGGTTTTGAGTTTTCTATAATTGCCTTTTAAATGTAAATTTAAAAGTGTTTATTATTTTACTAGATTGACATATATTCAGTTTCCTAGACAGAAGAAAAAAAGCTCTTCTTGTTCCTTCTGCTCCACAAAAGGTTTTTGTCTTCCTGTTCATGCTGTTAACAAACTTACCTCCTTTATAAACTTATAAGCTCTAAGAAATACACTCAGCTCTACCTCTCATGGACCAAACAGACTCCATCTATATAAGTATACCTGCCAATCAATAGCCTAAGTTTCTACCTATAACCTATTCCAGAGGGTGGGATCCCTGGGATTACCACTCCCCTCACCCAACCAACAAGACCTAAGGGTTTCAAATGTACATATAAGAAAAAAAAATTCTCCCAAATGTACTTTATTCACTATTTCATATGTGTGTGTGTGTGTGTGTGTGTGTGTGTGTGTGTGTATTTCAGCATCTTGCCAAGTGCAGATTCAAAATCTATATCCAGGATAGCTCTAGAGAAGCAACCCACAGATGTTCTAATCTTCTCTCACAGACACAGATGCTTCTACTAGAACTGTTCCTTCTACCTACAGATGGTTCCACATACCCTGGACAGCAAGGAAACAGCCAACTCTTCTAAGACTGGACCAACATCCCCATCTCCATTTTCTTAGGTTTTCCACAGACATACCATTCCAAACTCAGCAGGAAGTAAAGATCATGATGATCCTATTCCTGTGTCACCATCACCTCTTTCTAGTTTTCCCCCCTTTTTTAAAAAATTAAACCAAAATGGAGGAATATTAGCATTCCTTATAGGCTCTGCCCCACAGTTACCTGGCCATAGCCAGATAGGCCTGGCTTGCTATAAAAGGGGTTGTTTGCCCCCTCCTCACTCTCTTAGTCCCTCTTACTCTCCCTGACTTCCTAGGCCCCCCCTTTTCCCTCCCCCCCTCCCCTCTCTCCATATGTTCCTGGCTGGCCTCTTCTCTCTCAACTCCCCCCTCCACAGCTGCATCCCTTTCTCTGCCTCTACTCCCTTCTCAACTCCCCTTCCCATGTCCTAAATTAATTCTTTCTGCACTATACCCTTTGTTGTTATATGGCTGATACCACAGGGGGAAGGAATGCCTTAGCATGGGCCTGCAGAGGCACCCTTCCCATCATTCCATACCTGGGATTACCAAACATATCCTGGTTTCTTTGTTTTTAAAAACACAACACTAACTCACTAATTAGATTCATGACAGATGGATTTTCCACTCTGGGCTACTTTTTATAAAGGTTTCTTTAGATTCATTTGAATAAATTTTGACAATAGCTACTAAATATTATCAGCAACAAAATCTCTACCCTGTGATTCTAAGATATGCCCTATATGAAGCTGGTTTCCCAGAGCAATGGTGAAACACTTTCCTGTAAGTAAATACTCACACCTGGAGCTACCTGATTTCTCTTACCAGGACATATGTTTCACAGTATGATATTTAGTGGTATGTTAATTTGCTGTTCCTTGTGTGGATAGACAGGTCTAAAGCAGAGGGTTATAAATGGTGGAGCAATTCACTAGTGCATCTGCAAACCCCTAATCCATGGAATAAAGAACAAACAAGCACGAAGCACATGGTGTACTTCTGGGACAGCTCCCCAGAGAAGATGCCCTTGACTGGAGTAAATTGGACTTGCAATTAATTTAAGCACAGGTCCAATTTTTTTTTAAAAATAATACTTTACCATCTATTTTGAAACAGTGAAATAAATAAAAAAAATTTTCACCTTAAAAAATAACTCCTAAAGTGAAATTGCCAAATCAGCCACAGGCATCATTTATAAGAAGCACCCACGCTCTTCTGAGTGTCCCCAGACTGGCTCCTGAGGAGTCCCAAGGTGCCATCCCCATAAGTATTCTCCTCCAGAGATTGCTCTGGGCAGACTTTGTTCAAATAGAGTGGCTATCATGACAACCATTTTAGGGCTTTTAACAATAAAAGTCAAGTACTTCCAGGATGAAGAGCTGAGTTTTAGGAACCCGTGTTTACTGCATCAAACTCGGTTTGTGAAGCTCAGCAGACATTTCGAATGGGTAACAGGACATGTGGTTAGAGTGAGTCTGTGCATCCAAATGCAAAGGACAGTTTTCCATCTTAAGGATGCTTCAGAGAGCCCTCCAGGGTCCTTTACTACACAGAGCCCTTTGACCTTTGGAACAGGAAAAGTTTTCTAGTGGGATGCTGTAATTATTCAGTGGAAATGAATAGAACTTGCTAGTTCACATGGCAGGGAGACAGCATTCCAAGGGAACATTCTGGGAAAGTTTTGACACTCAGCTTTTTCTGTCTGTTACCAATGGCTCTCTGCTACTCTCTCTATTGAATGGAACTTTGTAAAGCCTTGAAACAGAAGGTCAAGTGTATTAGTAAGGGTTGTCTAGAGATACAGAACTTATGGAATGTCTCTCTATACTGAGGGAGTTTATTGTGATGACTTACAGTCTGTAGTCTAACTAACCCAACAATGGTTAGCTGTGAATTGGGAGCCCAAGAATCTAGTGGTAGCTCAGTCCCATGAGGCTAGTGTTTCAGATGGTCTTCTGTAAAAGTAGGTTCCAACAGATGTGCTGGCAAGTAAATACAAGCAGGCAAAGATGAATGAATCTTCCTTCTTTCCATGTCCTTATGTAGGTCTCCAGCATAAGGTGTGGCCCAGATTAAAGAGATATCCTTGCCTAAGTCTCCTGGGATTAAAGTCATGTACTCCCTTGCCTGGGCCTAATCTTTTCAAGCCCACTATGTCTTAAGATCTCCATGCCAAGATCCAGGTCAGAAACTTGTGTCTTCCAGTCTCAAGACCTGGATCACAGGTGAGCCCTCCAATTCCGGATTGTAGTTCATTCCAGATATAGTCATGTAGACATCCAGGAATAGCCATTAGATCAAGGGAACAAGTATTTATTGAATGACCACATTGGGCAAAAAGTCTTATGCCAGGAGCTGGGGATATGGTGCTAAAGAATCCCAACTTGTGTCTCTCGCTATATATATAGCAGAGGATGGCCTAGTTGGTCGTCAATGAGAGGAGAGGACCTTGGTTCTGTGAAGGCTCTATGCCCCAGTATAGGGGAATGCCAGGACCAGGAATGGGAATGGGTGGGTTGGAGAGCAGGGGGAGTGGGGAGAGATAGGGAATTTTCAGAGGGGAAACTAGGAAAGGGAATAACATTTGAAATGTAAATAAAGAAAAATCTAATAAAAAATGTAAAACAAACAAACAAACAAACAAACAAACAAATAAATAAATAAAGGAATCCCAGCCTTTGCTGGGTGTTATCAAAGAGTACCACAAACAGGCTATTTTACATACCAGGAAGCAAAAGGATAAAGTGCAGTTGGAATGTTGGGGAACTCCTGAGGGTAGCTAAGGATTGCTTCACTGAGGAGCCATTCAGAAGAGACCAGAAAGATAAGCAAGAGACAATGAGCAGAAAAAAATGAGTATTTTATAAACAGAGCCGAATTTTCAGAAGGCTAGAGGAAGAGCATGCTGGAGAATCTGAGACTTCTGAAGAGAAGACAGCTTACGTGTACGCTAAGGAGGATTAGCATCTATTTGCAATTATTATGAGATTATTCTAAGTGAGTAGGTAATGATGATGATTGTCATGATTATCTTTGTTTAGTAACTACTTGGTAAGTGCTAAGTACTGCACTGTATGCATGCAAAAATACAAGTTCTCAAGAAACCCACACCCAAACTGTCCTTAGACCTTAGTGAGCTTTCTAGTTTCTCTGAAAGAGGATAGTGAAGAAAATGAAGTCAGTTCAGGCACAGCCTGGAACTAGGAACTTGGGAACAGACAACACCTATAACTGCTGGCCGGAGGGAAAAGAACGGAGCCAAGTGGGGAGTGAGCCCTGGCTACATGGCTGGGGAGGAACAAGTTGATCAGGCATCCCAGGCACTTCCCAGGAGATATCAGGCTGTTCTGTGTTTCAATCTGAAATATGAAGTAGAGAAAGAAAACAAGCTCAGATTGGTCCTTAGTGTGACCCAAGGCCAGTGGGAACATTTCTGAGAAGGGACTCCAAGGGCTTTGCTTGGACAGATGCTGTGGGCGGAGGCAAAGAGATGCAGATAAGATTGTTGGAAAGCAAACACAGCCAGAGCAGGACGCATAGACTAAAGATTATTCTCTACTAGAGACTCTGAATCTGAGCTGTCCATGTGCCAAGCACACTTCACAAGTAGTTACCACTCGTACTGATACTGTCTTACACCCACTCTCAAACCAAACGGAAGCCCAGATTTGATTAACCAGAAATCTCAGGTAACATGGCCAGCATTATTAGTATTCTCTTACAAACAATCTTGAAGGACCATCAGATGGCCAATCAAGCTATAAGAAAGAATAAATGCCTGGAGAGACTCCATGCAACATTCTGCCTGAAGATCCCAGTGTTATTTTCTGTCTTTTTGTTATTTTCCACCTCTGTGTTAGTCAATTATGAGTCAGGACACCTTTGGATTCTTAGGACAAAGCTCTAACTCCCTAGTCTTGATCCTTGATCATTAGCTCCTGCTAACCCTCCCCCATTGCATCACACTGTGGGTAATATACACTCTGGTTGACCCTAATGGAAATTCAATCAATTATTCATGCCTCCTCTACAGCAAGCAGAGGGTGTTGACGAGAGGAAATCCCAAAGGAGTTTCTGTTCTGGATTTTGTTTCTGATTTTAAAAACCAGAAGAAAGATAGGAAAACATCTTCAGAATAAAAGACCCACTTTTAAAGATATAAATTCTGAACCTTGGAATGAAACTGCTTTGCTCTTTTATAGATCCACTTAGTGCTAACTTTTCTTACTAAGGAGCATGAAGGACAGTGATGTGTCTTCAGGTAGACAGAGGGGCACAAGGCTCCTCAACCTAAAGCCATTATGCATTTAATGCCTTCTGTAGTTGACTTGAGTTAGGATCAGATTAAGGGATCATTCACAAGGCAGTCTTAGACAAGGGACTTTTCTACCTGGATGTATGCAGAAAGGAACCATGCCCATTATACATGCTTAGTCCCAGTTGCACAAGTTGGCAGGTTCCTCTTGCATCCAGTTGCTGGAAGTAGGCCAGAAATGTCCTTAGTGTGCACATCTTAACTCTTAGGTTATTGCACTAATGACAACAGGCTTCTTGTGGGATGACAGCCCAAAGTACACTCTCTCCCTCATTTCCCCTTTTCCCCTTCCTTCTCTCTCCATCCCTCTGCCCTCCCCTCCCCCCCCTTTTTTGTCTTTATTTCTTTCAGGGATATGTTAGCTGAAGTTTTGGATAATTATCTGGTGTGTATTCTGAAACCCATTAAAATGTTTAAAAACCTAATAAAAATTCCACTAATTTAAAATGTATTATCATTTTGACAGGCCCAAGCTGGAAAGGCTTACATTTGCTTGGTAACCGCATCCTTAATAGTGTGAAATTAATAGTGCAAACCAGATTGCAGAGGGAATGTTTGAAATACTTAAAGGACAAATTGCTTTCAGCACTGGCAAGCCCTGTAGGAGTGCTGTTTACACAGAAACAAATGGCTGATGTTTACAAACCATTAGAATTTATTAATGAAATCAGACCTCCCCTACTAGGCAACACAAGATAGCTTAATTTGACTTATTGTATGGTTTTTGTTTTTGTTTTGATTTTTGAGACAGAATTTCATTGTGTTGCCTGGGCTGGCCTCAAACTCACAGTCCTTCTGCCTCAGCACTGGCTTAAATGCTGGTACCACAGATACATGCCACCACATTCTTCTAGCTTCTGTTTTCAGAGAGATAAAAAAATTACCCCTATACTCCATAACATTCTGTTGTAACTGAAAAGTGCCTGTGATAGTATGTCTATGTCTCTGTCATGACAGAAGTCTGTATTTATGTCATGGTCTTTCATTTAACTGTCATTGTGACTTTGGGTACCTGAGTTTTGTCAGACGTGAAGTAATTTTACTCTGGCCTTTCTGGGTTATTGTGAAGATGCTATAATTGTGTGTTAGGTAGCTAGAACCATCTCCATACAAGTTGGCTATGAGCTAGAAGAGAAGTAACCTGTGAGCTCACAGATTTAAAAGAATGTGAGCAAAAATGGTGACTTCTCCAACTACAGTAATAGTTAAGACAGAACTTTTAAAGACTGAGTATAAGTTATTATTCAACACATCTTTCATAAATAAGATTGGAAAATTCCACTCTTTGTAACTTTCATGTTAAATCCCAAAATTGATGATTAAAATATAAATAGGTTTTTAATAAGAAAGGATTTGGGGGCTTGGGGATGGAGCTTGGTGCTTGCTTATGCCCTGGGTTTAAAAACACACAATGACAACATAAACTCCAAATCTTCAAAATCATCACATCTTTTTAATGTTAGTGTTCTGGAAATTTTCATATGCTTTAAATTTTAGTCACAGTTCACAGTGTTCTAGGTCTCAGGTTTTAAGTAGAAATGGTGGTGGAGTACACCTTTCACTTCCAGGCAGAGCAGGCAGGTCTCTGAGTTTCAGGACAGCCTGGTCTACCAAGTGAGCTTCAGGACAGCCAGGACTACACAGAGAAGCCCCTGTGTTGAGAAGCCTAAATAAATAAATAAATAAATAAATATTAAGAAAGAATCAAAGGGAAAAGAGGGAAACAGTCAGAGAGAGAGAGAGAGAGAGAGAGAGAGAGAGAATGAATTAACTGTACAATTAACTTTTAACTAGTGGCCATGGGAAAATACTTGGAAGTTCCAACTTCTATTTCTTTTTTACTTGGAAACAAATTATGTTCTAGGCTTCATTTATACTGAAGATGTATTTGTGCAATGTATTAAATTAAATTTGGTTTACAGAAATTAAAAATGGTGCTTATAAATTTGTTTGCATTTCAAATGTCTACCATTTCTGAAAGAAATACGAGTTGGTAACAGCTCTTACAAGAACAAGGATTGTCACTGTCACAGGAAAAATACTATTCCAATTGCTTTGAATGAAAAATGCTCCCATAAACATAAGCATTTTAACACTTGGTCTTCAATTAGCAGTGCTGCTTAGAGACATTACTGGAGGCCTCTCTGGGAAGTACTCCTCTGGAGGCAGGCTCTGAGAATGGAAAGCTTTGGCCCAATTTTAGTTTACTCTCTCTGCTTTGTGAGTGCTGTTAACAATGTGATCAATCAGCCCTCTGTTCTTTTCCCATGCCTGCCATGAGAGATTCTTATCCCTGTGTAACCATACACACAAATAAACACTTTATGTATGGATATGCATGTGTATGTATATGTATATGATGTATGTGTATATGTATATATGTATATGGAAGCTGCTGTGGTTGTGGTATTTTAGCACAACAATGGAAATGCAACTAATAAAACCAGTAACAAGCATTTAATGAAGCCTTTATTTTAACAAGAGCCACAGTCTTTTGTGGATTAGCTGTTACTTTGCTTTTGGGGTCTGGAGATCTGGTAAATTGAGATTAACCAGAAACTATATAGTCCAGGCCTGGTGCAGGCTGGGAGAGGCACCCACTGAGGCCTGCACCAGAGTCACTGCTCACGACAGGTTGGGTCCCTCAAGGCACTCTGTGCATGATGACACTCTTGGACCAAAGCAGCTGAGTTTCAAGGAATTTGCCTTGTATTGCATGTTGTGCCAGCTGCTTCTGCCCACCCTTGAGTTGGTAGCAGCCTCTGGTAAACTCTCAGCTCTCAGGACCTGTCTGTCTCCGGGAGTAGAGCTCTAGTCACCCTGGAAGTCTGTCAAGGAAGATAGAGAAGCAGAAGCCCTTCTTGACTATAGCTTGCATAGGTATGAGCAAACTCTTGTTTTTACTAAAATTACAATATAGCAAATGACATAATGGCTTTGAGGTTAGACACACACACATACACACACACACACACACACACACACACACACACACACACACCATAATTTACAAATTTGAACTTCTTGATATGCTTCNACAGGGAGAATTTGCAAATATTATAGAGGTTCAACATCTACAAATGGACTCTTTCAGACTAGGCAAGTGCTCTGGCTAAAAAGCAAGAACTGCCTCTCTCTCTCTCTCTCTCTCTCTCTCTCTCTCTCTCTTTTATCATGGGCTTTACTATTTCAATAGCAAAGAAAGGAACAAGTTCAGCTATGTGCCTGTCATCACACGACCTTCTAGGTTTTGAGATGTGTTCAATGTGTGTATTTCTCTAAGCTGGATGTGCTAGTTCCTAACGCACTTATTTGTATGCGGTGAATGCTAGTGACTACAGAACCCACTGATGACTTACTTCACACTGTGAATAGCTGCTGGTGGATCAGCATCGGTAGCATGCTTCAGCATTATTACACAGGTAAGACACTGTCTTAGGGGTTTACCACTGTGACCAAGGCAACTCTTATAAAGTCGACATTTAATTGGAGCTGGCTTCCAGATTCAGAGGTTTAGTACAGTATCATCAAGGTGGGAACATGACAGGCAGGCATGGTGCAGGAGGAGCTGAGAGTTCTACATCTTCATCTGAAGGCTGCTAGCAAATACTGACTTCCAGGCAGCTAAGATGAGGGTATTAAACCCCCCTGCCCCCAGTAGTAACAGACCTACTCTAACAGGGTCACACCTTCTAATAGAGCCATTTCTGGGCCAAGCATATTCAAACTATCACAGACACGGATGTTCATTTGAAGTAGTTAATACTTTTGTAAACATAAATACAGAAGTGACTTGGGAATAATTACAAGTAATATAGATCGCTATCACAAAATAACCATATGTCCAGTACAAAAAATTCTTGTATTCCTCCCTGGGTTTCCTTATCTGAAAATGATTTAAAAGCTAAAACAACTACACAGAAATTCAAATTCACCACCGTGAACAAAAATTAACACAATTACACATGTACAACTGAAGCAAAAACAAGTACCTTCCTTACTCCAAGACAGAGGCAGGCTAACCATTGGAAGAAATATTTACAAACCATGTGTCAGGCAAGAGAATAATATCTAAAATCTTTGAGGAACTTAAACAACTCTATAGGAGAAAATGATCATAAACGAGCAAGGGACTGAATAGGCTTATTAGAAGAAACTAAAGAAATGGTCAGTGGAAACATGAGCAAATGCTCCCTTGGTTTGAAAATGCAAATGCGGATCTGAATGAAAGGAAGGAAGGAAGGAAGGAAAGAAGGAAGGAAGTCAGGGAGGGAGGGAGGGAAGGAGGGAATGAAGGAAGGGTAGGAAGGAAGGAAGAAATCCACAATTAAATGTCACTCCCATGTACTGTAATGGTTAGAACACCCCTCACCAAAAAACCAAAACCAAAACCAAAAATACCAAAACCAACCCCCCCAAAATTAACCAAAAACAAACAAACAAACAAACAAAATCCAAACAAACATAAACCAAACAAACATAAATGCAGTGGATAAAAAAGAGAATCTCTGTGTACTCTTGGCAGGAATGTCACTTAGCACAGAATCAATTTAAGAAAAAAAATAAGCAAAGTTATCAAAAGATCAAGAAACAGAATATTCTTATAGCATGTGGCTAGGCAAGCATGCTCTTCACAGGTCCAGCTTTCAAAAAAATTAGGATTCTCCATGCTCATGCATCCATGTGCAACATTTACCCAGAAGATTTAGACTCTGGATGCTAAGTGTTTTCACAACAAGCTCACTGCACTGTTCACAGCAGCTGAGTGATGGTGGCTATCTTAGTGTCAAGGAGGGTGAGTGGATAAAGAAGCCATAAGGAATAATATCCATCTCCATGAAGAAAGACGTTCCGTTGTTTGTAGACAGTCTAGAACTGGAGAATTCTATCCTAAAGGACGCACTCCACACACCAGAAGACAAGAAGTCCACACCCCAGAGCACACAGCACAGGATCTCTACACCAGAAGACAAGAAGTCCACACCCCAGAGCACACAGCACAGGATCTCTAAGCATTTGTAGAGCAGCTTAGCTTCTGTGCAACCTAGTCTGTGTGGGATGTCAGTGAGATTAAAAGCTACATTCCTGAATCCAATGAGGTAAAGAAACCAAAACGCATTGTTTCCCCTGGAGGACTGCATTTATTCAAGAAAAGTTATCAGGGAGAGGAGCACCTCCCACTAAACAGAGAAGGCAACATGCGGAAAGCTAGGACTCTCCATGACCTCATTCTCTAGTCTTGCTGCATGGCCAATGGCAGCCATGGCAGGTTCTCTGGGAGATTTACAGCAGCAGCTACCTTGAGAAGCACATATTATCCATCTCATTTCCAATCTTTTTTTTTGAAGTTTCCTTCCTTCCTTCCTTCCTTCCTTCCTTCCTTCCTTCCTTCTTTCCTTCTTTCCTTTTTTTCTTATTAGAGGGACATGACCCCAGTGTCACGTGATAAAAGCCAATTTGTGCAGGCAGTTTAACTATGCAGTGTCTCTGCTTAGCACACTGAAAATACAGCTCTGCAGTTATTTAACAAACTGCAGTAGAAAGCAATGGAATGGTGCATTAGGGAGGTTAACTTACTCCCTGCTTGGAATGTAATTTTTTTTCTTGCTAATGCACTCTTTGAAAGAACTAAAACTAAAAACTTGCTGCTTTTAACGGCTGTGATTTCCTTTTAAGACATATGTTTACATTCCAAATCTCGTATGATAGGATTGGATCAAAGCTGTTTAATTTGGCTGGTCTTGTTTTATGATGTTTGACTGCTATAATGTTGTAAAAATGAGAACTATATGAACTAGACAGGCAATGATAAATGTGAAATGACGTGTGCCACCTCTCCGCTAGCTCAGGACATTGCAGGTGTATTATTTGTGACTTACACTTGTAGGAAGGCAACAGTGATACTGAGATGGCCATCCAGACAGAGACGGTGTAGCAACCTTTCCTAAGGAACTTTTAATACAAAGGCAGAAACTGTATTAACTCCAAAGCTATGTTCCCTCCCTCCTCCTTCTCTTCTTCCTTTCCCTCTCTTCCCTGTCCTTCCTCCATCTCTCCCTCCATTTATTTATTTGTGTTGTACTGGAGATGGGAGTCAGGCAGGACCACATGCATCCTAGGCAAATGGGCCACACTCCAAGAGGGGTCACAACCCACAGTTTGAGAATCATTGTCATAGACGCTGGTGCCTGCCCGGAGTCATGGATGGAGACACAGTGGTAGTGGGGAGGAGTTTTACCAGGTGAACAATCTGGTATATAGCCTCACAGATTGCCTTCAGCAGCTCTCCAAATGCTGTATTTTGAAGTGAAGGCAAGGGAGAGGGGTCTGGAGAGGTTGCCCATAGTCTCTGTGGAGAAATGGTGCACGAGGGAGAAGTACACCAAAACTGCCAAGCCACAGGACCAAGGCTCTTTGCACCCAGCCAATCACAAAAGGGAGCCATGGCTTGTGCTCTCCTTGACGTCTATGATTATGTAATCCTGGAGTCCAGTATGAGGCCTGGAACATAGTAATTGCACATAAGCAGCCTATGAAAAACTGACTCAAATGATGAATGGCCTAAGGTTGTGCTTCTCGGTGAATACATGTGAAGACTGTAGTTAGCGGTAGAGGATGAGTGTGCATGTCCCAGTTTTTCTAGCTGGACAGTGTACCATTACCGCTTCCGACTCTCCGTGTCTGTGTGCTGGAGAGAGATACTTGGATGGAGAATTCTTGTTGAGTCTCACTCTCTTGATGATACTAACTTTTATATAAATTGATCAAGTGAGAGAAACTGATTCTGGAGGCAAGAGAAGAAATGTTGCCAGGCAACAATACACAAGGTATCTGCTTTTCTCCTGAAATAAAAATGCTAGTTTTAAAAAATTAAAAAAATTATCATACAGTGCTCTTCAACTCATCTGACTAGTTTACATATGTCTCAATTTAGAATCAAGAAAAAGTGAACTAAGAAGAAGAGAAGAAATGCTTGCTGGACTTTTTAAATGATGTAATAATACCAAGGCTGTCTGCAGGTAAGTGAAAAAAGGAAAAGACATTTTAGTCCACCAACAGCGAAATGAGAGGATTAAAGCTTTCACCCACAGACAACTGATTTTTCCAGTGAGACCTATGTTGATTACAGCCACACTCGACATCTTGTGTCCTTGCGGATGCTCATCTCCCCTGGATGCTAACTGTGTAAATCTAATATGGTGGTCGCCAGCCACACATGACATTGAGATATGATGAGCTCTAGCTGCAATCTGTTGCTAAAATAGACATACATCAAATTTAGGGGGCAAACCATGGAAGAGTCTAATAATTTTTATTTTAATCACCTGTTGAAATGAAAGTTATTTCATTCATTATATGGGTTAAATAAATGACATTGACATTAAGTACACCTGTTTATGTTTACTTTTTTATTCTTAATTAATTAATTAATTAATTAATCAGAGTTTCTCTGTGTAGCCCAGGCTGGCCTAGAACTTGGCTTGTAGACCAGGCTGGCCTCGAACTCTAGAGATCCACCTTCTTTTGCCTCGTGGGTCCTAGGTTTAAAGACATGTGCCACCACTGCCCAATTATATTTACTTTTTTTGATGTGGCAACTTGGAAATTAAAGAAATGGCTTATATTATTGTGTTTCTATTTGACAGTGTTAAGTTACGCTTCAGACTTAATAGAGTGGAAGTCTGAGATGAATTAAAAACAGAAGTCTGAACATTATTGTTTATGATGATTTATGCCAAGTCTGATGAAAAATTTTATGACAAAGAAGCAGCCTGGAGCTGCTGAAACTGAGTGATTCAAGGAGAGAGATGGGCTGGATAGTCCAGTGTTGGAGGACTCTTCATACAAAATCACATTTTGTCTTGCAAATGAAAAAAAAATCTGTAGAATATAAGGTTGGATTCTGTAAGGTATATACCTAGGGCACTGCATGGGTTAAGTCTCAAAACAATTTGAGTCTTAGACTTACATGTAAGTCATCAATATTGTTTTAATTTATACTAGCAAGAGACCAATAATATCACAGCTAGGTGGTTCAGACAAAAAAGGTGTATATCATAGCAACATCTTTGTGCCTCCATGGGAAACATCACTCAAACTTTCAGAATAAGGAGAGTAGAACAAACAACTAGGAAAGTCTCGATTCTAGTTATGCTGATGTGAATGTCCAAAGAAAGGCTTTTCACATTCGTCTATTCAAAAGGACAGGCATGCCACTGTGTGTGTGTGTGTGTGTGTGTGTGTGTGTGTGTGTGTGTGTGTGTATGTGTATGTGTGTGTGGTTATTTAGGTGTGCATGTGGAGGCCAGAAGTCAACACTGGGTATCTTATTGCGTTTCTCTCTACCACATTGTTTGAGACGTGGGCCCCCAATGGAGTAGCTAGAGAAAGTATCCAAGGAGCTGAAGGGGTCTGCAACCCTATAGGTGGAACAACAATATGAACTAACCAGTACCCCTTTAGCTGCATATGTAGCAGAAGATGGCCTAGTCGGCCATCATTGGGAAGAGAGGCCCCTAGGTCTCGAAGTTCTACTTTTTATTTTATTGAAAAAAATTATTCTGATTAATAACATAGAAAATTGTTTGGAAAAAAACTTTTAAAAATATTTACATGCTAAGGAAATAATTTGTTTTATTATATATTTTCTTCATTTACATTTCAAATGCTATCCTGAAGGTCCCCTATACCCTCCCGCCACCCTGCTCCCCTACCCAACCATTCCAACTTCTTGGCCCTGTACTGGGGCATATAAAGTTTACAAGACCAAGGGGCCTCTCTTCCCAATGATGGCCAACTAGGCCATCTTCTGCTACATATGCAGCTAGAGACACGAGCTCTGGGGGGTACTAGTTAGTTCATATTGTTGTTCCACCTATAGGGTTGCAGACCCCTTCAGCTCTTGGGTACTTTCTCTAGCTCCTATATTGAGGGCCCTGTGTTCCATCCTATAAATGACTGTGAACATTCACTTCTGTATTTGCCAGTCACTGACAAAGCCTCACAGGAGACAGCTATATCAGGGTCCCTTCAGCAAAATCTTGCTGGCGTATGCAATAGTGTCTGGGTTTGGTGACTGATTATGGGATGGATCCCTGGGTGGGGCAGTCTCTGGATGGTCCAACCTTTCGTCTTAGTTCCAAACTTTGTCTCTGCAACTCCTTCCATGTATATTTTATTCCTTAGTCTAGGAAGGAATGTAGTATCCATGCGTTGGTCATCCTTCTTGATTTTCTTGTGTTTTGGGAGTTGTATCTTTGGTATTCTAGGTTTCTGGGCTAATATCCACTTATCAGTGAGTGCATATCAAGTGACTTCTTTTTTGATTGGGTTACCTCACTCAGGATGATATCCTCCAGATACAGCCATTTGCCCAAGAATTTTATAAATTCATTGTTTTTAATAGCTGAGTAGTACTCCATTGTGTAAATGTACCACATTTTCTGTATCCATTCCTCTGTTGAGGGACATCTGGGTTCTTTCCAGCTTCTGGCTATTATAAATAGGGCTGCTATTAATATAGTGGAACATGTGTCCTTATTACCAGTTAGAACATCTTGTGGGTATATGCCCAGGAGAGGTATTTAATACTTGTTTTCAACACTACTGAATAGAACCTCATGGAGATAGAAACAAAAAGGAAAAGCAAACAGGCCACCACCCTCTAACCAGGTGGACTTGCTAGCCCCACTGCTGCACACTTTCCTGCCAGCCTGTCAGTGGTTGGTTACATTAAGCCCAAAACAAAGCTATCATCAGAGATTTATTATTTTGAGTCCTTAGCATATGATACCCAAAAGTGAAGGATTCATATTCGTTAAATCACTCCTGATCAGTACAAAGGGCTTAGCATCATAACTGATAAGGGACCAAACTCTTAAGATGGCTGGTTATTTTGTCAGTTTTTGACAGCTGCTGTTCCTTTCATTTATAGGACACTTTGGAGAACTAGGAGGGAGAGATTAGCTATCATATTCTGTCAAAGTGCCTCCACCAGGCCTGCAAAGAATGATTACATCCAAACCATTTTGGTTCTATATTATCCACTGTAGAATATGGCTATTGACTGCTTTCACAGTCCACATAAATATTTAATATTATGTTTTGCTATAAACTGAAGATGAATGTAATAGAACTATGGAGCCTGCAGTATTTTAATTCTACATAGTATCATAACTGTACAAATACAAGCAAAGAAGTAAAGAAGAAGAAATGTGTAATTCTGAGGATAAACAACTCATCTATTTAGATTAGTGAATGAACATTATCAATGGTCAGAGAGAGAAGGGTGCTACAACGAGCCCTTTAAAGTTGTATGTGGGAAAAAAATTCCAAAGTTCTTCCAAATCCCTGTGTGTGTGTGTGTGTGTGTGTGTGTGTGTGCACGTGTATGTGTGTGTGTGTTGCCTACAAAGGCTATAGGAGGGTGTTGGATCCCTTGGAGCTGGAGTCACAGGTGGTTGAGATCCAGCAGGCGTGGGTACAGGGAACCAAAGTAGGGTCCTCTGCAACAATAATTGCTCTTCTCTTAACTGTTGGAATCCTGTCTCCATCCCCTCAAAATGGCCTTGATGAAATTAAAATTGTTATGTCACTGGCAAAATAAGTTTTTTTTAAGTTGATGTAATTTTCTTAATACTATTATACTTCCAACCTTTTTGTCCTGGAACTCACTCTGTAGACCAGGCTGGCCTTAAACTCTGAAATCCACGTGCCTCTGTCTCCCAAGTTCTGGGATTAAAGGCATGTGCCACCACTGCCTGGCTATACGTCCAAACATTGAGAGAAGTATGGTAAGATGTTTTTCCTTAAATACAGTTCTTTCATTTAGTTTTTAAAGAAAGATTTACTTATTTTATATATTTTGTGTATCAGCATTTTGCCTGAACGTGCATATATGTCCTATATCTGTGTAGGCCAGAAGAGGGCTCTGGACCTCCTAGAACTCAGTTTCCAGCTGTAAGCCTCGACGCACATGCTCGGAAGCAAACCTGAGTCTCCTGACAAGGTTGTGAGCCTCCAAGTCATCGGATCAACCCTGATTTTTATTTAGTTTTAAATGGAAAGTGACCTTTGAGAAACAAGTTTGAAGATGTACACAAATATAATGCATTGTTAGCAAAATTAGTGTCTGACAGTTTCTCTGACTTTATTTCAACAATGAAGAGACTTTGAGAAGGTAAAAGCATCGCAGAGCAAATTCTGTATTAATTAAGACCATTTAAAGAGGCACCGTCTAAGGAACAGTACTGTAAGCCACAGATGTGGTTAGAATTTCTGGTAGTCACATTAAAAGTAACAGAAACAAAAAAGATAAAATTAATTTCAGTAATATATCTTATGTAAGCCAATAAATCAAAAATGTTTTCACTTAAACATTTAATAATAGCAAATTTATTAAAGGAATATTTTAATTTGTTGTATTTGTCTAGATCATTATTAACATTATTATTATTGATGCGTGTGTACATGTATGTGCAAGTGGTTAGGTGACTAGAAGAGACTGTAAGGTCCCCTGGATCTGGTGTTGCCAGTTGCAGCTGGAATTTTGAGCTCCTTCCATGATACCATGCCTCATGGATGCTGGGAACTGAATTCCAGTCCTTTGCAAGAGCACTAAGTGATCTAAATAACAGAACAGAGCCATATCCCTTGCCCCACTCCATTTGCTTATTCCCCTCCCCCAGTCCATTTCATATTCTGCTGAATTTAACCCCTGCACACATCTCAGTGTGAAGTAGCCAAGCCTGTGCACTCCATAGCCACAAAGCTAGTAGTAAGTGCACTGAGCTGGAAGGACCAGAGCTGACATGCTAGGACCAAACTGCAGGCACTTCTTGCCTTTATTTTGTGCAAATAAGGACACAGGTTATACTCTCTTGCAATAAAAAAAAAAGTGAAATGACTTCTTTATTCCTTGCATCCATTTTCGTTCTTTATATAGATAGTCCTAGTTCTCTCATGTCTGATCAAAGGTGTTAGGAAACAGCTCAGAACTTAGTAGCAGTCCTTTCCTTCTATCTCATTTAAAAAGTGGGAAGGATGATGATGATGATGATGATGATGATGATGATGATGATGATGATGATGATGAAGAGGAGATGCCTCTTTGCTTAATAAAAGGCTGCATCAGCATTGTCCCCTGAAGGGGGCCTATGGTCATGTTGGTCTCTTCCATGGAGCTACCTGGCAGTCTAAAATGGCATGTTTGTCTTAGCAGCATTCTAGGGTTGAGGTCAGATTGTCTGCTCTTAAAGCAATCATGCCATCAGTGGAGAGGCACACTCAGTTTGGCTTTTTGCAGGAAGGCTTATATCCCTCTCCTGCTGTCTGAGAAGATTTAGGATCGTTTCAAATTCTTCATATCACAACTCTTGGTAAACTTCATGAGTTGAATGAGAAGAATGAGCAAGCAAGATGTGCAAATGCACCAAAGTGTCAGACTACATAACAGATCCTTATTTTTCTTTTCTGTCATAATGGTTTCCCATGGTGCATCTTGTTTCTAGCAATACAACACCACACACTCTCAGGTGTCCACTTTTGGGGCTAAGCTGTTATGCTTAACGAACATTTGAGTGTATTTGGCTGTCAAGGCATAGTATGTTTGGCAAACAAAGTCAGATGCAGTATGGTCCTGGTCCTGTGGGTGCATAGGATTCTGCCTGACAAATGATGGGTGTGGCAGGGAGCCCTGAAGTCCCTGGATGGTGGAGCATGGATTGCTTACCTCCACATATGACATCTGAGCTTTTCAAAGATTGTCTTCTAAGACGTAAGGGTTCACAGCACTGATGGGAGGAAGACAAAGCTACCCTAAACTGTTGAAGAAGGAAGGAGAAGAAGATGCCAGGGCAGCCCCTGCCCCTCACACACTTTTGGCTAGTGCTTCTCTAGAGCAACTGAGACACTAGATGCTCTTACTCTGAAAGTCAGAGGAGGGCAAGTCCTTAAAAGTAAGCAGAGCTCTGGTTTATATGATGAGTTGTAATTGATGATTGACAGATTGAAAGACCTATATTTAGGAGCATGGTTTTTATAGGCATTCAGAGTATGCTTAGCATTAGAGAGAATTCTGGTGGCACTAGTATAGCTGAAGAAGACGAGACAGAGAGTCGCGTCGGCCAGCAGAGATTGGTAAGCTGAGAGGGAAAAAGATTTTTTTAGTGGGTAAAGACATGAGAGCAATTCATTCTTTGCTTTTCCTTAGAAGAAATGATATATAGTTGGTGAAAACTCCTAAGATTAGGTTTAAGAAAAATAACTAATAACTTTGTAGTGCTAGACTTTTAGTTTCTGTTTTGGTACATATTCCATTGAAAACACTTCCAGCAGTGAGTAGGCGCCTCAACAAGGGTAGGTAGGCCGATTGCTATTTACTACTGTGTCTCCAGCATGCAACAATGGCCAACTTAATGGGTTATATATAATCAGATAATACACACACACACACACACACACACACACACACACACACACACATACACATACACATACACATATCTACAGATTTGCCTGTAGGCAAGTCCTTCAGACATTTTCTGTTCAATGTGGGTGGCCCAGCACTCTGAGCAGGGCGTCCTAGGAGTAGGGAAGCAGGCTAAACTAAACAAGTCATGAGGAGGCACCCAGTAAGCAATACTGCTCCAGCACTGCTGCGGCTCCTGTCTTCCCTTGATGAACTATGATTTGTAAGTGAAAGAAACCCTTTCCTCTCCAAGTTGCTTTTAGTTTTTTTTTTTTTTTTTCATGGCAATAGAGCCTAATTATACAGCTTTTTAATTTTAGGTGAACACAAATTATGTCTTGCAGTAAAAGAATAACATCTTTCCACTGTTCTGATGGCAACAGTAAGAAACTAAAGCACTAGCTGCTCGAGTCTCTAAGGGAGACCCCATGTCCTACCTTCTGACAAGTCTGAGCTGATTCAAGGTTATACTCCAAACTCTGCCTTCTTCACATTGTCTTAGGCCACATGTATGGCTCCTGCTTCTAATAACAGCTACTCTACAATCTCATCTGGACACTTAGCTTCCTGGACTAAAGTAGAATACAGAAAAAAAAAAATCCTCCTACCTCAAAGCACCGGCACTCAGATAGGCCCTGTGAAGATGGAGACAGATTACAATGATGGTTCACAAGCCAAGGAACACTGTGGACTACTGGGGAACTTCCAGAGACAGAGAAAACCACAGAATAGTCCCTTATGTGATTCAGAGACACCATATCTCTGCCAATATCTTAGCTCCTCTTTTAACTTACAGACTATTGTGTAAGACCATTTATACTTTCTATTTAAAAACTTTCCCTCTATTTTATATATATATACATATATATATATATATATATATATATATATATATATATATATCACAAGCATCTCAAACACACACACACAAACACACACATATTGCTGAAAGGACACACAGATGAATTAATGAACGTTTGAATAGTAGCTTTGGGAGAAGGGATGGGAAAGCAGCAATTCTATAGATTTAGTCACTGATTTGTTCTCTATGTCCTATTCCAAAGTGCTGTCTCTGACAACCTGCCACTGACCTTAACCCAAGCAAGAGAAGATCATAAATTAAAAGAAATCATTTAGAATAATAATTAACATTTCAGTTTTATTTGCTACAGGTAGCTCTATGTGTCCACATGAGCCTTAAACTTGAGGTCTTACGCCTCTAAAGTGCTAGCATTACAAGTCTGTACAAGTGGTAACCTCATCCAGCTATAATTTGTTTTTATAACAGTTGATAATACCCTGATAGTCAAGGGCTTGGTTACATTTATCCTAAATTATTCATCACTATTGTTTACAAAAGTGTCTGTGCAGAACAAATTGAAAGAAGACAAACAAATGAGACAAACTCCTTCACAAGAGTTTTAGAAATGCTGTTCTGAAGCCTGCTCTGCAATCCCCACCTTACTGATGGAATCAGATCAGTAACTGTAACAGCAGAATGGGCAAGGATAGCTGGAGCTGGCCCTTTCTTATGTGGAAAACAGATGTATCATTTTGTGTAAGCTCTTGAGTTTATGATCCATTCTTATTGGTAGATGAGAAAACAAAGCATCTGGCTATATATATATATATATATATATATATATATATATATATTTTTTTTTTTTTCCAAATGCAATTGGGCCTTAATGGTGTAAATGATGGCATCCCCAAGCAGTTATAGAGGAATCTGACAGAAATGTTTGGTGCAGGAAGACACACATACAAGGAATCATGGAACAGGGCTTTAGGCACTAGGGCAAACCTGGTTGTGATCTGTGAGGACTGGTGTTAGAAAAAGGTCAGTGCTACTGTGATGTACTTCCCATAGACTCCTCTTCCTCTCTCCACTCTCCTTCCACAGAGGAACATACCAAAGCTCCTGTTTGCAGCGAGTTGGAGTGCTGATAGGACCACCTTAGTTCTGGGAATGAGGATTCGGGTTAGAGAACATCTGCTGATTTGCCCAGAAGACCCAGAATATTGTAACCATTTGTCTGGTGCTCTGCTTTTACTTATTTGAATAATAATTGGTTTTACAGAGGTTTGTTTGTTTGTTCTTTGTTTTTGTTTTTAGTTTGGGTGGAGGGATAACTTAGAGACTCTTTAGGAAAGCAAGGACTGCCCCTCATGTTGGTAGCAGACTGATCAAATGACGGTGAAATGTTTTACATAGTCAAAATTACCTCTTATCTTTGATTGGTTGCATAATTGCTAAAGGAAATATTTGTCCTAGATGCAGCAGAATTTACAAATGACTTCACAAATATTTAGGAAATCAAAGAATTATTAAATAGCTGTTTGTAGCTCTGTCTTCCATCCCAAGTGATAGAAGAGGCCAGGCCTGTTAGTAAGTACATGGTTGTGATCCCAGCACTCAGGAAATTGAGGAAAGAGCAAGCAAGCAAATAGATAACCAAACAGACAAGCAAAGCAGATCTTAGCTTGGGAGTTCTGCTGTATAGGCAGAAACTGGAAGGCCACTTGGGGGCGGTGTTGTACAGTGGACCAGGACAGTGTTTGGCCATAAAGTGGTCTTTTAGTTGTTTCTTTTCATTCAAATACATGAAACCATCTGACATTTGAAAGAACCTTCAAATGAAGCTCAAGAGTCTCTTCTCTTCAGCTCACCTCTTACTGGAATAGGAAATGTGCTTTGGGATTAGTGACCATTGGCTGGTGTGTTTTTGCTGTTGCTCAGGACACAGTCAGAGTTGCTTTCTTCTTTCTATGGGGTAATAACACAGAACCTTACAGGGCATTCAGTTGGTGTTTTAAAGCTGCATGGAGAATGGAAGAGTCTCTGAGCTGTACAAAACAGAAGATAGGGCTTATAAAGTTGCTTTTGACTGGGACATTTAAATAACATTTAGTTGTTTAGTGTTAAAAATAAAATGCCAGTAAAAATGTTGGAAAATGCTTATAGGATAAAAAAGGAAAATAAAATACTGTGTAAATCATGAGCTAACTAGAAAATATACATGATTGTTAGTGAGAAAAAGAGAAGCCAGTACAAATGAGAAATAATTGTATTGAGTGGCATGTGTCTTATTGCATTGGGTAATTTATTTATTATTTATTTATTTATTTCATTTACATCCCAATCACAGCTTTCCTTCCCTCCTTTCTTTCCAGTCCCTCCTTCCCATCTCACCTCTCCCCATCTACCTCTCCTCCCCTTCTCCTCAGAAAAGGGGAGCTTTCCCATGAATATCAACCAGCCTTCGCATATCAACTTGCAGTAAGACTAGGAGCAACTTTTTGTGTTGAGATTAGACAAGACAACTCAGTTAGGAGAAAGGGACCCAAGGGCAGGCACCACAGTCAGAGTCAGCCCCTGCTCCTGCTTTAGGAATCCCACATGAAGACCAGCTGCACAACTATTACTACAATACAACTGCTTGAATAGGTTATTACATTCAATTAGCTACCCTTTAAACAAAAATAAATATTTCCAGATGTTGACAAAAGTGGCTGGGCTCTGGAAGAGGTCAGATATTGACATCTGTGTGCTTTGTGATACAGTCAACCCAATTGATGGTACAGTATCTTTTGGGTTTTTTTTGTTATTTGTTTGTTTGTTTGTTTGTTTTTGAGACAGGGTTTCTCTGTATAGGCCTGGCTGTCCTGGAACTTACTTTGTAGACCAGGCTGGCCTTGAACTCAGAAATCCACCTGCCTCTGCCTCCTGAGTGCTGGGATTAAAGGCGTGTGCCACCATGCCTGGCTACAGTATCTTTTGAATGCAGGGAACAGAACTACTGAAAGAGATCATGTATGTTAAGGAATAATTATTTTCTAGTAGATTCCCAATGGTTAGCAAAGGATCTCAGTGTTTGATAGGATTTCTCCACATTGGTTCTCCATACTATTCCATTCATCAGATCATTGTGAATTTTTAGCTTGTGTCTCATGCAATTTGTGCTTTTGACTACTTACACCTTCAGGGCTTTGGAAATTGCACATTGGGGAGCTCTTTGCAGAGAAAAAAACCTCAGAGCCAGAGCAGGTCTTTATTTTGAAGAGCTGTAAGTACAGTGAAGTCCAGTTCTCATGACTCTCAGTACCAGCATTTAAAAAAGACAGGCAATTAGCTTTGGACGTATCCTGCCAGGCTCCTAATAAAGACAACATGGTGCTCAGAACTTGTTAGGAGCCACCCTGTTTAAATGTTAACTGCCTTGTCAGCCATAAGTGTTACTTACAAAGTTTTGGCCTTAGTGGAAAAGTACTAGCTTAGTTGAAATGTCTATGGGAAAAGTTGAGGCCTCTGTAGGAAAGTACTGCCCCCAGTTAAGAACAAATAGCTATAGATCTTGTGGACAGGTACCTAGCAACCCACTCTGTTCTGTTCCTCCTGCTGAACTTTTTACCTACCAATAACCTGCTTTTGGGAACAGGTGCATTCCTCCAGAAACAAAGCGATTCTGCATCATCCCCCTCCCCATATCCTGCTACTATGGGTATAAAACCTTCCTGGAAAAAATAAAATTTGTCAGCTTGATCAGTCATACTTGCTGTCCATTCTTTGTGCTTCTTGTCCCCCATTCTCTCCATAGGTTCCTCAGACCCTGATCGACTGTCCTGTGGGCTAGGCTTAGAGTTCCATCTCTAAGCTCAGGCTTGCCTCTCACTTCTTTGCTTTCCTGAGTCTTACTTTTTCTGGTGAGGCAAAGCAACCATCACCAGCACAATTACAACTTGGTTTGGTTTAATTTTGAGGGTGGGGAGAATAGGGAATACTATTTCTTCCACAATAAAACATCACACTCACAAATCTAGTCACTCAAAGACACCACTGCACTCAATAAAGATGAGGCCTTGACAAATTACCTCTGAACTATTAAGAGTAGGGTGGTTTGTCCTGGTTCACAGGCTTGCTTCACTTGCATAATTTCTTTCCTTCAGACCTGTGCTAGTTCCATGTTTCTTGTTAAAGGCAACTGGCTATTGAAACACATGGGATGAAACTTACTAGAGGAATATCCACTTGAAGACATCTCCAACTGACCTTTCCCTGCCTGCTGTCAGTTGGTACCACTTGAAACCAGCTGCCACATTTGCTGGGGGTGATGCATAGTGGTAGAGTCAAGAAGCAGTGGAGTATGAGTTTCTGAAGTGGTTCTCTGAGATGCTTGTATTCAAAGACAGTGATCGGTTTACATTTTTTTTTTTTTTTTGCTTATTCTTACTGAGTTCTTTCATGTCCTCTTATGTTCTATACAGAAACAATCCCCTCTCCTCTCTTAAATCAACTCCGTTCAATGCTTTTATTTTAAGTCTTGATTCCTGCTCTTTCTGTTCTTTAGAACCTTTGCCATTAAATATCTTTCATTAGACTTTTTATACCCACTCATTGTTGGGAAATAATTCTTCACAGATCTCTTGTATTCAGGCATGTCTTTGAGCAGAACTTTGCTCTGTCTTTTTCTTGGTCTGTTATCTCAAGGATGTTTGAATCCAGTACATAATAGAGAGACATACAAGAGAGACAATGATGTACCACTACCAAAGCAGGGTAGGCTCACCACTGTTTATCATAAATGAGCTCTGGTCTTTAAACCAAGGGTTCTTACATCCCTTGTAAATGAAGAGTCATCTGACCTTTTTAGTATTTCCCCGTGGAACATAGAGATCAGCATAAGAAACTTCTAATGTTTTGGCTACTGCCATGGTCCTTTTCCTCTGACTTAGTGCTCTTGTGTCTCCTGCCACTATCAAATACTTTAAGGTGAGAGTGGGTTAAATTTCAGATCTTTCACAGTTTTCCACAGCTATAATATTGGTTCTTCAAATCCTTAAAAGTAATCTTTCTTTATTTCTGTTATTGCAATACTTCTAGTTATATTGTCTCTTGCATTCACTGCTCTGGGAACTGCTTCTACTGTTACTAACTACTAAACCTACCGTGGGGAAGGTGTGAGTGACTTTCTCATTGGCAAATTTAGGAGACTGCCTTTACTTGATCAAATGATACCATACCTTAAACACATTACACACTGCCAGATGCTCCAGTCAAACCATTTACTGTGGCATTCCAAGCTATTTTAATAACTTCTATATTTCTTTCACATGTCTGCCTGGCTCAGTTAATGTGGATTTATGGTCATCCTTCTCACAGAATGTAAGAATTTTCATTGCTTTAAGAATAGGTTTTCAGGGCTGGGATTGGAATGGAAAGTGAATAGATAAATAGATAAATGGTAAAAGATTTAACACACACACACACACACACACACACACACTCACACACATGCAAAAGAATAAGTTTCCATTTTTTGTTTATTGCATTGTATGTTTCTAGGGCTCATATTTTGTTTTCAATTGAAGCAACTTTTTCTTGGGGCACCGATTTCATTGGTGACATTCAACAATTTGAACTTAAATAACATAATTATAATTAAAGTGTAAGTGAGGCAAATTGGTGTTAGAAAAAAACATAACTAGCTTTTAGGGGTGGTCTTCTGAGACTGTGGCTGGACCATTAACATGGGATAAACCTGAATCAACATGATTACTGAGGGAAAAAGAAGATTTGAGATGAGCTGTCACAGCAGAACAAGTTTGAGTCAGCATCTACAGTATTTAAAATTGATTCTTCATTGATGATGTTTGGTTGGTAGAAGAGAAACTTCTTAAATTTCAAAAACAAGAAACTTAACCTTGAATAAGAGCTTTGCTAAGCCTGAGATTTTGTGTTGTCACAGAATATATTAACTTGGGCTTGGTGGGGAGGATGTGTGGGTCTTTCTTCCTTCTCCTCTTCTTCCCTGGCAAGTATCTAAGAAGACTTTTTTTTTTTTAACACTCTGAGAATCATTGCTCTTACAGCAGCAGGTATGAGTGTGTCACTGGAACGGAAGGTGACTATGATGACATAGACCACATGCCACTAAAAGCAGCAGAAATGTTGAAAAGCAGAGGAAACAGTCCCCACTGGCACTGAGTCCTCTCCATTGATAAGCAATGATTTTTAGTATCCAATTATGAAATATCTGGCCTTTTCTTTTTGCAGTAATGACATCACTTCCTTCCCTTATACCCTCCCTACCTCACAGCACAATTAAAAATAATTTCTGTTACAATCTCACTTTCTGCCTCAGTCTTCATAGAAGGACATATCTGTCTCCATGGTTACAAAGGCCAGTCCCATTAAAATAGCCATTTGAATGCTTTAATCTCAGATATATTATTTTTGTCTTGTTTACATTATCAAGGCCCTGAAAAGGATTTAGAGAGTAGTATTCATAGATATTTTAAAAATACTAGGTGGAGTATACCACACCGGAAGGAAGCGGAAGAGAGAGCTGGGTACCAGGCCCAAACTAGTATTGCTGTGGCCGGAGGTGAGCATCCTCAATTATTAGGTCACGCTCCACATTTGGGATGTTGTAAAACAAGACGTTTCTCAGAGTGGTTATGAAGTACAATGGGGACATATTTTCCAGCAGCCTTGACAGCTTATAGAGAACTGTCAGATATGCATCCTTCCCATAGCTATTCCCTTCACTTTCGCCTCTGATGTTGTCTTACCACTGTTCAGAGACCATGCTTTAGAAAAGAATAGGGGCTTTCTATACATTCTCAGGATTTCCCATGGACCCAGAGTGATAAAATCCTTCTCTTTTGTTTTGTGGTACCAGAGATTGAACCCAGGGTCTCCTGCAAGCCAGGCAAGTGCTTTCCACTCTGCCAGATTCCCAGCCTGGAAAAACTTTGTGGTCAAAGCTGCTTTTTAACAGCTAGACAGGACTAATTACTGAATTCATTTCAGCGTGCCGTAGTTTATAGTTTATCCATGCACATAATAACTAGGTGACAGTGTCTCCATGAGTGTAATCAGGGCCTCTAATATCCTAAAGCTTGGAGAATGAGTTTTGGGCAGTATAATCTAAAGCAAATTACTGATTCAACTATTCATTTCAATAGATTGAATTTTGTCTTTACAGGCAGATATTCAGACTCTTGTCTGGGCAGAACCACAACAAAGCAGAGGAAATTGCACTGAGGCACAGGAGGAGGCTTGCCTGAGGGGCCCTCCAAGTTAGAGCACAAAAGGCACAAACAGGCAGAGTAAGAAATACAAGATGCTATTTCAGCTCTCAAGAACCCATGCCTCCTGAGTGTATGCACAGAACATTCACCAACATTACTTTCGGTACACACTTGAGTCTGAGACTTTGGGGAAAGCAGTACCCCAGCATCCCCATTCTTAGAGGGCTTAAAAATGAATGATCTTAGCTTGGCTTGAAAACTATAGAATAGAATATATATTTAGTATAATAGATCTCTTCAATCTGCTCAAAAAATGGATCCACAGAAAAAGCAAACAGATGGAAGGCCATGTGCTGTTTTGTCACAAGTCCAAGGTTTTAAACTAGATAAACACTGAAACCCTGTAGCCACAAATCTGTCCCTTCCATAACAAAATCCTAGGAGATTATCAGAACTGCTCTGATCAAATATTCACACTAAAAAAAAAAAAGAAAGAAAAATCCAGGAAGCCCTGCCAAACTCTCTGCCATATAATAAATGGCCTTGGTACATGGACATTAACCCATTTCTGGCTGATAAAATGTGCATAAGTATGTCTAAGATGCCATGCTGATTACTTCAAGAACCCAAATCCTCAGGCTATTAGACCAGATAGAAAACCCATGCTGAGATACAGTGCAAATTAAGTTATCTTCCTATAGACACTTGTCATATAATCTACCAAGACTTGATAGTAATTTCAGTTTCTGATCCAATTGGGCTGTGTTTTTTCCAATAAATAATACTTAAGCTGTGTTCTTCTCATGAGAGAATGGGTTAGAAATGAACTTTTCTCTCTAGCCTTGTCTTCCCCTTGTATATTTTATGTTACTCTTCACAACAATGTTTCCCTTTTTCTAGGTGGTTATAATTTCAATCAGAAAAGCATTTTGCTGAAGAAAGAATGGAATGACTTGAAGCTGATGGTAGGAACAGCAATGAGCCTACCTAGAGAAGTATGAACCTGCTTGGAGGCGTGGCACTCCAGCAATGGACTTTGAACATTTTTTGTTTTGTAAGTAGGCACCTGTTAATATTTGCTGAATAAATTAGTGAACAAGTAAAAGTAAGACTCTATTTACAACTCCTGGCTGCTGCTTTAGAAGTTACAGCATTTTTTCTTGCTTGTCTTTTACAAACTCAGTTCTTATAAAGGGATGGCTTAAATAAAAATTTTTAGCATCTTTCTTCATAGCAGAATATCTGGATTTAAAATACCTCTATAAAATCTTAAAGGGTGGCTTTCATTTCCTTGTCTAAGATGGAACTTCTAATACTTTAGAAATGCTAGTCTATTTAGGGATGATCATGTATTCCTTTAACCACCACAAACACTTGTGTGCTTGATACAGGAACTCCACGTATGAACATGTCCCATCCATCTACCAGGAAGCTCATAGGGAATGAAGGTTAAGACAGGTGAATATATATATAACCACAAGATATTAGATTCCATGATGGGATGGCATGGGCATTGTGAAAAAAAATACTACTCTACCTAGGGTTAAATTGAAAAAGGCAGGAAGACTCCCCAGGGCCTTGAAGGAGAGTGTGGGTTGTGCAGAAAGGGGCTTCTTTGTGGGCTGTTGGAAAAGGAGAAGTTCATGTACAAGAAAGGAATAGAACCAAGGCAGAGGGGAGAAAGTGATAGGAAGTTGTAGCTATGGAGGGACTCATATTACAACCAGGAGATAAAATCTACTTAAACCACGTCGCATGTGAGGACTCCTCAAACTGTAGTACATAGAACTCAATATACATAGAACTCAAGATAACACAGTGGCAGAGAAGCTTGTGACATACAACCCATAGAAAAGTAGACTTGAATCCTCTTGGAAGGCAATGGAAGCCTGAAATTGAAAATGTTAGTAGGCCAGTTCACAATCAATGGATTTACTTTTTAATTTTTAAAAAAGATTTATTTATTTATTTATTTTATATGAGTACACTGCAGCTGTCTTCAGACACACCAGAAGAGGGCCTCAGATCCCCTTACAGATGGTTGTGAGCCACCATGTGGTTGCTGGGAATTGAACTCAGGACCTCTGGAAGAGCTGCAGTGCTCTTAACTGCAGAGCCATCTCTCTAGCCCACATCAATGGATTTAACAGGTTGCTTGTGGAGGAAAAAAAAATTAAGTGTCAAACTGACTTTCTTCCCTGGTTATGTCAAAATCTCCCCTGCCATGTCTCTTCGCCTCCTGAACATTTGGTATGTGTTCGGAGGATGAAAGCTTATTTTACTAATAGCTGGCTCTCCTCCCATTTAACCAGCCTACGAAGGTCAATCAAATATTTTTTTCTTCTTAGATAAAATAAAGGAGGGAGGGTGATGAATTGACTCCTTAGTCTTCTCAATAAGAAATTGATATTACAGGAGAAAAATCTATATTTTGAGAGTAATCAATTTAACTGAAAGCACTCCCAGCTGCGATGCTCACATCTGTTGCTTATTTCCTTTGCACGACTTCTGTGCCATTGATCATGTGAATGTACGTAACAATAATAACTACATAACATCTTTGTGTTGGTTTTAATCCTCACTTCTCTGCCTTTTAAAAAGTATTTGAATGCTGGGTAGCCCAGTCTAAAACCAAATGGAAGTTAAGTTTTGGATTTATTTGATGTTACAGATTTTTTTTCAATCAACATCCCTTCCAATCCAACAGTGGGCAGCCAATAAGTGACCCAGATAGGAAAAAATCAGAGCTGAACACTTGAATGCTTTCCACCCAGCATTCAAATTCAATCAATTCAGTCAATTCATCACCCTCCCTCCTTTATTTTATCTAAGAAGAAAAAAATCTCTAAGCAGAGAGAGTTAGCACCCATGGTTACCTAGATACACTTAATCTCTCATCCGGCATTTGAAACTTATTTTTTCTTTCCCCTAGAAAGTAAGGGAACAGCTGTCCACAGCTCTCATGATGTGCTTGCTAAATGTTCTTACCATTCCTTGGCCTCCCCATCTTCACTGCTCCCCTTCCTCACTGTTGACAGAGATCACAGGATTTACCACCAATTGATTTTTATTAGGTGAGATCTCCAGGATACCGGACTTACTTCCCCAGTAGGATGTAAGCTCCATCGGATACAGGGGGAATACAGTAGATACCATGCAGTTCCTACACCTTGTATTCCCATTAAAGAGATGTTAGAATTGGATTCTTCATGTCTCAGCCCTGATGTGGGATGCCTCAACAGCTCATGGATGTCAATATGATAGTAACCGATTATACCAAAGCAACCATAAGGAAAACTTGCATATGAAATGTCTACAGAAAAGTGATGCTAGTAGCATATGGATCCTTCTAGAAGGAAGTAAGAGCTCTGGGCATAAAACTTAAATTGCAAATATCTTTTAAGAAATCAGAAAAACCTTTGTGTGAAGTTGGATTCAGAAATGACAGGCAAAAATCACAGGCAGAAAATTTAAAAGAAAACAGAATTGTGACAAAACTGAAATCACATTATGGGACATTATTTCAGGACATAGTACAAATGGCCGATATGTACAGGAAGAGATGCTTGGCTTCATTTAGTGGGAAATGCAAATAAAATACTATATAATTTTACTTTATTCCCATTAAAATGGGTAATATCCAGAAACGACAAAATACACAGTGTAAAGAATTTGAAATCTTGTGCATAGTTAGAGGAAACATAAAATGGTACAGCTAGCATGGAAAACAGAATTCCCCAAGTCCCTAAACAAAAGTCAGTATACAGCCCAGCCATTCCACTTCCAGTTCTCTTTCTCAAAGAGTCAAAAGCAGTATGGTGAGTGGTAAAAAACATCTTTTACAGCAGTAGAGAGGTTGAAACAGCGTGGTGTCTCTAGAAGGATCAATGGCAGCACAAACTGTGGCAATATGGATAGTGGAATATTACTTAAAGGAGAGGAAATCTGGGTCATGTTTCTAAGATAAGACACTAACTAAGATAGTTATAGGGCAGCTATTGATTAATAGGAGATCCTGGGAATACATCACAGGCTAAAAGCAGTATGAGCGTGTGGTGTGGTCAGAGTTCAGAGCTTCCATCTTGGAAGATGAAAATGACTTGGGGATGAAAGTGGGTGATGATCAAGAAATTGTGTGCATACACTTCATATCACAAGACTTAGCTCTAACAATGTGCCCAGAAAATGGCAAACATGATGCTATATGTACTTTACTACAGCAAAATATAAAAGAACTCAGAGTGTAGAAGGGAGAAAGGGTTGTAACGGGGCTCTTTAGAGGAAGCTAGGCAGGGAGGGAGTCTTACCCACTCTCCTTCCAGGTGGAAGGTCACCTCACCTACTGCCAGTCTGAAGCTGATTCCAGATGTGAGCCTTCCGGTAAGACTTAGCTTTGCAAATGGGATCTATGCTTTGATATATCTAGACTAAGAAAGACTGGATACTTCAGATTTATGGTCATGACTGCTGTTTTGGAATGAGTCTGAATGTGCAGTTTTGAGGGAAGAAAGAATGTGAGAGCACCTGTAGGCCAGGCAGAAAGGAGTCATTGTTAGATTTTTTTTAAAGATATCACAAAAGAGGCATATTTCAGGGGCAGGAGAACCAAACAAGAATAGTATGGAACATACTTAGAGATGGAGGAGTTGGGAGGAGGGAGCCAGCAGTGACCACTGGGCTACTGCAGGAGAGCCAGGGCAGTGCAGGGGAAGAACCCAGCAGTGACCACTGGGCTACTGCAGGAGAGCCAGGGCAGTGCACGGAAAGAACCCAGCAGTGACCACTGGGCTACTGCAGGAGAGCCAGGGCAGTGCACGGGAAGAACCCAGCAATGACCACTGGGCTACTGCAGGAGAGCCAGGGCAGTGCACGGGAAGAACCCAGAAGTGACCACTGGGCTACTGCAGGAGAGCCAGGGCAGTGCACGGGAAGAACCCAGAAGTGACCACTGGGCTACTGCAGGAGAGCCAGGGCAGTGCACGGGAAGAACCCAGCAGTGGCCACTGGGCTACTGCAGGAGAGGCAGGCCAGTGCAGGGGAAAAACCCAGCAGTGACCACCGGGCTACTGCTGGAGAGGCAGGGCAGTGCAGGGGAAGAACCCAGTAGTGACAGAGTACAAGAGAGCCATCTTTTACACATGTGCCAGACTAGAGCACAGGAGCCAGATACTGGCAAAGGGGGACAAACAGAAGGAGCCCAAAGCAAGGCAACTGTTAGAGCCAGAGAGCTGGCCTTCTAATGGGCGCCAACTCTTGTACAATGATGGCGATTGCTCATTTAATGTTTCATTTAATTATGTCTATAATTCTAGCACATGGGAGACTTACGCATCAAGGGCAGCCTAGGCTACTTAGTGTGTTTCAAGTAAGCCTGAAGTGCAGAATGAGGTTCTGCTTTAAACGAAACAAGACAAAAATGTAAAAAAATAAACATGAACCAACAAATAAAGATTGTCTTTGCCATAGAGCAATTGTCTCTGAGTGGAGAGAAAAATGCTTGTATCTGTGGAGTGGAAGACTATAGCTGAGGTTTCTATAGTGCCAAGAAATGGGGGAAAATAGAGATAACTGATTGTGAAAAAATTAAAGATTTTCATTATTATTATTATTATTATTATTATTATTATTATTATTATTATTAGTCTGTGTATGTATCTATGTGGAGTATGTGTATGACAGTTCCTGCCTCCAGAAGCCAGGATATTGGACACCCTGGGGCTGGAGTTACAGGTGGTTGTGAGTTGCTCTGTATGGGTGCTGAGAACTGAACTCTGCTCTTTTGCAGTCACTGAGCCATCTCTCCAGCTCCCAAGAGTACATTTTTATCACACCACTAGTCATGCTTGTTGGGCATACCACCTTCAAGCTCAGGGTTTCCAGGTTCTTGAAGAGCCAATATAGGCTTCCCTGGAAACCCCTTACAGGTGAAAGCAAAGTCCATGGCCTCTAGGGCAGTGCTGGCCTTTCATCTGTTTCAGTTGTAGCACTTGTAATGATCCCATGGTTTCTTCATTTGTAAAATGGAGTTAATAATGTTACCTGCCACCTACATGGCATTTGCATTACATGAGAGAATGAAACTCATGTATAGAACCTGGGCTTCTATATATGGGATTTGATTTATTATTATTGTGGGTAGAAAATTTATAGAAAATTTGCCTTTTGAGGATTTGTTTTTCCCACAAAGAATGCTGTGTCTTCTCTATGAGATCTTGGAAACTGGCATTTGAAAGGAGCCTGTGGCAGCAGAGTGTCATAGGTATCAAAGTCTCAACTCAATTTAGCTCAGATAAAGATTAACGAAAAGTCTGCCCTGAGCAGTGCCCTTGGCAGAGTCCATTTGGGAGCCAGTGTCTGCAAAGACTCCAAAAGCACACAGAAACTCCCTTCCAGGCGGGATTTGCTGCATAAATCCTTTACCATGGCAACAGGAAAACACTTGCAGAGCCCTGCAGCTGACACTGGAAAAAACATCACCTATTCTCAAGGTACTGAAAATTGCACAGCGTGACTCAGAGTGGCTTCCTCAGTCTGGTTATTGGCTGGACTATAAGTGCTGAGCAAATACAGGGCATTAAAGGTGGGTAGGATCTGGGAGGAGTGAGGAATCATGATCAGAATAGATTGTATGAGAAAAAATTATTTTCAAATGTGTGTGTGCTGCTAAGCTACAAATGACCTTAAGAAGGAGGGGATGTGAAAGAAGAAAGAGCTACATGTGTCTGATTCTCAGAAAGATAATGAGGTCAGGGTTAGAATAAAGGCTACAATGACAATTCTCATGAAGTGATAGTCTTTGCATGGTCATGAAAATAAAGTGGTGGCATTTGATTTAAATGACAGGAAAGAGATGGGTCTCAGACAGAGCTCAGCAAAGATGACCTTAGCCACACAGACAAGCCAGATGTTAGAGAAGTAAGAAGGTACCCTGTCCTGTGTGTGTGTGTGTGCATGCATGGGTGCTCATGATCCATGGCACTTGTGTCAAGGTTGGAGGACAGCTTTCAGGACTTCTCTCTTCCAGCATGTGAGTCTCAGGATTTGAACTCAGGTTGTCAGTCTTGGAAGCAAGTGCTTTATTTAACCTTCTAAGACATCTTGCTGGACCCATTCATGTGTTTTAAAGGATGAGTGACAATGTGATTTGTAATTACTTACAGAGATCATGAGCCTGCTGTTGGAGAGTAGCCCAAGTAGGAGGTTAAGAGCAAGTAGAAAGAGATCGAGATAGGGGAGTGAAGTGGTGAATCATGATGGTGGACCAGGGGTACAAAGCAGAGAGAGGAAGGTGAGGGGAGCTGACCACTTACTTTTGTGAGGTCAAGAGCGCTCACTCCATACTTAGGTCAACAGTCTACAGCACATGAGCCATGGACAGTCCTGCCTCAGACTTCCTCCCCGCTCTTGTTTCTGTGCCTCATCTTTGAAGTTAGATTGCTACACAGCTCAGCACAGAGATGCCAAGTATACGTCATGTTTGATGCCTTGGCTCTTCTGTCACAGAAGGGAGGAAACATATTTCAGACACACAGCTAACTGCAGGGCCTTCTCACGTGCCAGAGCTGTAAAGGTGTGTGTCTTGTGGAAGGACAAGCTGGCCTTTTCACACATTCAAAGAGATATTTTAATCTAATCCCCCACTTTAAATAGCTAATTCCAGAGGAGAGTCTCTCTCAAATGACTTGCTATCACCAGAGGGTTTTGTGATGTAAAGTCCCTGAGAAGAACTACACTTTCCACCTAACCTCCCTTGAAGTAGATTCATTTGATTAGAACTTCAGTAACATGGAGATGTTGAAAAGCTCAAGTCCAGAGCCAGTTTTCCTTGGGATATCATGAGCCCTCTTAATAGTCATTCATTTCCTTCCTCTGTGCCTGACATAACATTTTCATGAGCATTGGGTAAAATCATTTGAAATACATGGAACGGTCCTGTTTGTGTATTGTGATAAACACCTCGACCCAAATCAACTCTTTTCAAGTCTTTGCAGGAGAAAGCCTCTAATAGGCTTATGGTTTCAGGTCACATAGTTCATCACAGACAGACATCATGTCAGGAGCCCAAGACAGGAACTTGAAGCATAAACCACGGAGGCATGCTGCTTACTGGGTTGCTCAGCTAGCTTTCTTTCTTTTTTTTTTTTTTTTTTAAAGATTTATTTATTATACGTAAGTACACTGTAGCTGTCTTAAGACACTCCAGAAGAGGGAGCCAGATCGGATGGTTGTGAGCCACCATGTGGTTGCTGGGATTTGAACTTATCACCTTCAGAAGAGCAGTCGGGTGCTCTTACCCGCTGAGCCATCTCACCAGCCCCCGCTCAGCTAGCTTTCTTATACAGCTCAGGACTAACTGCCCACAGTGCGATAGACCCTTTCATATCGCACCTACCTACCTATCAGTCAAGACAGTGCCTCATCCAGAGGCGTGGTCAGAGGCCAATCTTATTTGGACAATCCCACCATTAAGTCTCCCTCAGATGATTCTGGGCTGTACCAAGGTGACAGCTGAGGCTAACTATGACTGACCCTCTAATGTTCAACCAACCACTACAAATGCTGTCACGCACGAGTCCTACAACAGAACGTCTCCTATTTTGCTGTGACCTGCCTACCTAATGTTCCCACCAATGTATTTGAAAAGCACCTCAGCTCTCTTGTTTTGTTACTATTTTCTTCAAGAAACTGTTACCACATTGGAACATGGAATTTGGGGGAACCTGAATCTGTGTTCTTCGATCACGGTCACTCATGTTTGCCTCCAGAATAAATAATCTTTTCTACCCTTCGAGGAGGGTGTTGAACTTTTGAATAGAGCCCTTTAAGCAGGGAGCTGTATAATCAGAGCAGGTGAGACAGAGATGAAAGCATTTAGACAGAATGGTTAGCACATGAGTGTGGCAGGGAAGGATGCAATGAGAGAAGCCAGAGTGTGGATAGAGTTAGAAGAGAGGGGTAAGATACACCAAGGACTGGAAGCTGCTCAACTTGGTACTCAACTTCAAGAGATCTGTCTGTCTGTCTATCCATCCATCTATGTAACTACCATCTATCATCTACCTATTTATATCTTTTCTTTAACCTGACTCCCCTCCCTTCTTTTTTATCTTTGTTGCAAGTAAACAAACTAAACAACAACAAAACCAAACTTTCTGTAACTGTCTACAGTAAGTAAATTAACCAGCATTACATTTATTTAATTACTATCATCTTTTTAAAAAGTTTGCACAGTTAAGACAATATTTGTAGTTCGATGAGTATATATACTGGGATCAATGTATATGTGTGTATACAGTGAGTATGTATGTGTCTGCATATGTGTACATGTGTGTGCCTCAATAAGTGTATATGGATGTGTATGTATGTGTGTACTGGGAGATATATATATATATATATATATATATATATATATATATATATATATATTTTTGTGTGTGTGTAGGCTCAATAAGTGAACTTTTATGTATATATGTATATGTGTGAGTGTGGGGCTCAATGAGTGTATACTTGTATGTATATGTGTATATATATATATATATATATATATATATATATATATGAGTGTGCATGTATGTGTACATGTCCATGTATATGAATGGACTGAATGAGTATGTAAACACACATGTATGTGTGTATGCATGGGGTTCAATGACTGTACATGTGTATACATATGCATATACATATATGGCTCAGTGAGTGTATATGTGTACTTGTTCACTGAACAGTTAGTATAGTGACATGTAGGACTGTATTTAAAATGAATATGCTAGAAAATAACTTTTAGTTGAAATTCTTTTAAAAATGCTAATGATCCTTTCACATCTTGTGGTGTTCTCAGCTCTGGTTATCACACTGCACAGTAGAAATAGGGTCAGGGCAGCCAAGGGCCATGCCAAGGCCTCTGGATCAAAGGACTGTAGCAGGGTCATGGCTTAGGTTATCACACCCAATTTGATGTTCCTCCCCTTTCCACTCCTGTATAAAGCTTATTTACTTAAGTGTCTGAACACTAGCAGAATAATACCAGGCTAATAACTAGAAATATTAATAAATTCTATGCTTTTAATAATTTAAAACACAGATGAAAACACTTAGCAGCAAAACTCAGAGATTCTTCCACCATCTGTTCTGGCACACAGGTCATGGATTAACATGTGGCCATGTGAGGAAAGCCAACAGTGTTCCAGATAACCCATAACAGGCTGGGTGGGGGCTTTTATTTTGTCAATTAGATAATGGTTTGGGGAAGAGAAGGGAAATAAATGTTAAATAGGAAAACATTTCTCAATTCATGAGAAGCACCATAATAAAACTTTAGTAGGTTTTAGTAAAGAGATAAGAAAAAAGAATCTTTTCGACTTGTATGAAAAGGCTGAATAAGAACAGAAATGGACTTTATAGAAGGAGAAAGAGAGCGAGAGTCTTGCAGGAAGGAGATAATATTGAAAATAAATTTTGTAAACCAATGAACTTTTTAAAAAAGGGACAATTCTGTATGAATAACTTAGAATGGAAAACATGAATTTTCTTATGAAATGATGTGCTTTCATAGAATAGCTGCATAGTTTTCCTATTGCCATTATCCTAGTCAACACAGACAATCAGGACTATACCCACAGATCCAAAAGGGAGAGCTCAGCTGTGGGGAATTCTGCAGTAGCTTGGTAAGAGGGTTTCTTGCAGAGTTTGTGTTTTGCTGCAGAATTCTGAGGAGGAGTTAAGGAGTGTCGGTCCAATCTCTGGTCTGGATGCTGTAGCTGAGGCGGGATGAATAGAAATTGGGACTAGCTCTGAGAAATTTGCTGCTTTCAAGTGAGGGTAGTTTAGTAACTGGATATCTACATAAGTCTCTTTTTCAGGAAACAGAGGAACAAGACAAGAGAAGGTTAAAAGATGGCATGGCTGTGCCAATACCTTGGCAAATCATTGTTCTACATTGTCTTTGTCATTGAGTTTGTCTGACTGGGATGTACTCTCCACTGTTCTAGAGACAATGAAGCTGGGACACAGAGCAATGGTTTTGCATGACTGATAAGTAGGACCAGGATTCATCTCACACTGTGAGGTTTGGAGGATCTAAATTGGAGCCATGGTGGAAAGAAAGAAAGGCTGAGTGAAAAGAGTTGGCAATGAATCAAATGGGAGGATAGAAAGAAAATGCTGGATGTAGTGTACTTTGTTCACTGTATGTGGAGCAAAGAGGGCTCCTGGAGCAAGTGATGGTGTGCTGGGGTTGGGGTGGGGTACATATACCCAGAATGTTAGCATAGGATTAAGAAAGTAAGGCCAGATCATTCTGAAGGTATACCAAATGATATTCATTCTTGTTGATTAATTTTAAGAGTTATATCATCATTATTGAAAAGGTAATTTGGTATGCCATAGTGTTAATTCATGTTATTTAGTCCTTGAGACAGTAGGCTTTGAATACAGTTACAGTTTCCAGAAGACGCTGAGGGAACAGAAGTGACCATCTCTTGTTTGCAGAGACATTTTCTGGGAAACTTGGACAGTTCTAGTTTTATTGGCTAGGGCTATGTAGTCATTCTAAGCAAAATTATCCTTTTAGGTAAAGAGTTTTAAATATCTTAGGAGAATAATAGATGTATTAAAAATTGTTTGAATAATAAAAAAATCTTGATATAAGTAAATAGGTTTTTTTGTAGCCAAATGCTATACCACTAAGAGACATCTCTCATTAAAAAAAATTTAAAAAAAATCCAAAACCTTATTTTTGCGACAAAGTCTCATTAAGTTGCTTAAGCTGGTTTTGAACTTGCTATATAGCTCAAGTGGGCTTCAAACTCTTGGTACTATGATCCTGGTAGCTAGAATGAGGGGTTATGCCACATGCTCAAATACTAGTTTTTAAAAAAGATTTTTGTTGTTGTAGTATAATAAATTTCCTCTCTATTAATAGAATAGTTGCAAGACCCCCCCTCCTGCTTAGAATGGGTAGACTATTTTACAATAAAATCCAAAGGCATAAAAATTTGGCCCATCAGCTCTGTTGAGGAAATCTGGAGATTAGTTAATTTTGGTTTGCTGTGACCAAAACATCTGGTGTAAACATTTGTAAGGAGAAAGGAATTCCTTTTGGTTGATTTCACAGTTTCAGGCCACCATGGGAAAGGCATGGTAGCATTCACGGTAGCCAGGACATGTGTTAGGAACTCCTAGTGGGACAGAGCAGCAAACAGGAAGCCAGCTAGGAATCAAGGACTCCGTGTAAGCTACACATGCCCACACCTACTTAGCTATTTCTACCAACTAAGTCTTACTTCCTAAAGGCTCCATGACTTCCAAAATCATGCCAGAGGCCATGGACCAAAATATTCAAAACAGAAGTCTATTTGTAGGAAAATCTTGAGCTGAAACCACAACACTTACTTATGCCTCTAATCCCTTCGTCCTTTTATTCATTGGTGTTTTAGTCAGGGTTTCTATACCTGCAAAAACATCATGACCAAGAAGCAAGTTGGGGAGGAAAGGGTTTATTCAGCTTATACTTCAATACTGCTGTTCATCACCAAGGAAGACAGGACTGGAACTCAAGCAAGTCAGAAAGCAGGAGCTGATGCAGAGGCCATGGAGGGATGTTCCTTACTGGCTTGCCTCCCCTGGCTTGCTCAGCCTGCTCTCTTAAAGAACCAAGACTACCAGCCGAGAGATGGCACCACCCACAAGGGGACCTCCCCTCTTGATCACTAATTGAGAAAATGCCTTACAGCTGGATCTCTGGGAGGCATTTCCCCAGCTGAAGCTCCTTTCTCTGTGATAACTCCAGTTGTGTCAAGTTGATACAAACTAGCCAGTACAATTGACCCCTTGTCAACTTGACACACAAACACATCACTAGTAAGCCTCAACCCTTAGTTTCTTATTCATCCCCAAGATCTAAATAACTTTAAAAGTCCCACAGTCTTTACATATTAAAAGTTCAATCCTTTAAAAATATCCAATATCTTTAAAAATCCAAAGTCTTTTTACAATTAAAAGTCTCTTAACTGTGGGGTCCACTAAAATACTTCCTTCAAGAGGGAAAACATCAGGGCACTGTCACAATCAAAAGCAAAAATTAAACTCCAACTGTCCAATGTCTGGGATCCAACTCACGATCTTCTGGGCTCCTCCAAGGGCTTGGGTCACTTCTCCAGCCATGCCCTTTGTAGCACACAGATGCCTGTACTCCACTGCTGCTGCTGTTTTTGGTGGTCATCTCATGGTACTGGCATCTCCAAAACGCTGCTGTCTTCCACTGTAACCAGGCTTCACCAATAGCTTCTCATAGGCTCTCTTCATGGTGCCAAGCCTCAAGTCCTTCACATGACCCCTTCCGTCCTGGGCCATCAATTGCAACTGAGGCTGCACCTTCACCAATGGCCTTTCGTGGCATCTCACAGTGCTAAGCTTCAGCTGCTCTGCATGACCCCTTCATGCCTTCAAAATCAGTACTACCTGGGTGACCCTTACACATTACCAAGTCTCACTGCAGCAGGAATACAACCTTGGCTATCTCTGGAACACAGCCTCTTTGTGCTTTCAGAAAACACTTCCCAGAAGATGTCACCTCAATGATGCTGGTCTCTTCTTAATCACTGCTAATTTCTTAGCTCCAGCTAACCAGCATCAATAGCCCCAGTAATGCAAAGGTTTCACTTTAGTAGTTCTGGTATCTTGTTAATCACAGCTGATTCTTCAGCCCCAGCTAACCAAAATCACAGAACCTTCACAATTAAAATAGCAATGGCCCTATAAAGAGTCTTTAATTTTCCCTCTGAAATTTCACAAGCCAGGCCTCCATCTTCTGCACTGTTCCCAAGATTATCTTCCAAGCTCCTACACAACATCCCACAGAGCTCTTAACACCGAATTGATCTTCTAGCCCAAAGTTCCAAAGTCCTTCCACAGTCCTTCCCAAAAGATGGTCAGGTTGTCACAGGAATACCCAACTATGCTGGTACCAAGTTGTCTTAGTCAGGGTTTCTATTCTTGGACAAACATCATGACCAATAAGCAAGTTGGGGAGGAAAGGGTTTATTCAGCTTACACTTCCATACTGTTGTTCATCACCAAAGGAAGTCAGGACTGGAACTCAAGCAGGTCAGGAAGCAGGAGCTGATGCAGAGGCCATGGAGGGATGTTCCTTACTGGCTTGCTTCCCCTGGCTTGCTCAGCTTGCTCTCTTATAGAACCAAGACTACCAGCCCAGAGATGGCACCATCCACAGGGGGACCTCCCCTATTGATCACTAATTGAGAAAATGCCTTACAGCTGGATCTCTGGGAAGCGTTTCCCTAACTGAAGCTCCTTTCTCTGTGATAACTCCAGCCTGTGTCAAGTTGACACAAACTAGTCAGTACAATTGGTAAAATCACAATCATATTAGTTAACATCATATTTTCTGTCTGATAGGTGTTTGTAAAGATACTTGTAAAACAATTGCTATCCAGTCTAGTTTCTATGAGGAAAGAATTCCAAGGCCTTTGGTTGCCTTCCCTTACATTGGCCCTTGAGGGCTTCCCTATGAATGCTAGACAGAGAGGAGGGGACCTCTTCAGTTCCTACAGGCAAGGCTTTGAACATACCTGTCCCAGGAGGGAGAGCACAGGGTGAGGCAAGGGCGAGACTTTTCAATGTGTAGCTGCCATTCACAGCTTATCAAGGCTGTGCCCTATGAGTCACTAACTTCTTCAGAAATAGAACCACCAACAAGATGCAGCAAGTACAAACCTTTGATTCATTGAAAACACTTTAGAAATTTCTCCAAGGTCTTTCTAGGGCCTATCACACCAGGGTTCATGAAAGTTAGATTTCAAAAATTCCCTAACTTTGGAGAACTCTTTGATCTTTTTACTGCCCCTAGAGCCAGAGGGAGAACAACCTTCCAGAGAGCTGGACACTCACAGGGCCATCAAAGAACTGTTTGAACCACTTGGCTTCCAAAATTCACAGCTGGAGGCCTTAGGATGAGATACTATGTGGAAGAATTAGCAGCTGACCTGGTTTCTTTAGAATGAGAAGAGCAACAAAAAGCACCTAATGTTACACCTTCTCTAACAGAAGTTTAAAACCAAGACAGCCTTAAACTCTCTAGTGAAAAATCTCCATGAATGGGAATCCAAGACTTTTGGATGCAGGTCCACTGAGCAGGGCATTCCTTATGGAAAAGACATTTGTGACTTTATATAAATAACTATATTCAGTCTGATTAAACTTCCTCAAGTACATTTCCATTGGCCTGATCTGCTTCCAGGCTACTTGAGGAACTCCTGTACTTTGTGCATGTTTTGGATAAAAATTCTTTGAAGTCTTGACAATATGTATAGTTTGCATCAATCAGGCAAAACATATTTGTTTTGTTCAGCAGGCTCTGAACTTTCACAGTTATTTCATTATCTGCTCAGACTTCATTCAACCCAAAGGGAAACTGTCAATGTTGTTACAATAATCCGCCTAGTGCACCGGCAGCTGTGGTTTGTGAAGGACCAGGGTTCAGGGAGTTGTTGAAATCCAAGAAGCAGCTGTCATTAGCTTCCAAGTTGACGAGCATCATTTTTCAGTGTATTTTGCAGAAATTTGTTCAATCCTCTTCTTTGCATAGTGGTTTAATTCTAAATTTCTTCATTATGAATTTAATTTTTCATTGTTTCTTGCTTTATTGCTATCTTCTGCAGTTTTGACACGAATTAATTATCTTCTTTCCTGTTTTATTATATCATTTCTCTATGGACCTTTCTTTTCTTCTACTTGTTTTTAAAATAATTTTTGATAACTCATTTTTTATGTTCATTGGCATTTTATTTATTTATTTATTTTGAATGTATGTCTGTGTGAGGGTGTCAGATCCCCTGGAATTGAAATTATAGATAGCTATAAACTGCCATGTGGGTGCTGGGAATTGAACCCGGGTCCTCTGGAAGAACAAACAGTGCTTTTAACCTCTGAACCATTTCTCCAGCCCCTCTCATAGGCTTTTCATACTAGGGTTTCAACTTCTGGGTTTGCTGTCTGGATTTCAGGGAACCCTTCACGCTTTTCCTCAAGAACATTTTTTCCCAGACTATCTCTCATGCTGTAGATTGCTTCCTGCTAAAGTTTTTATTTAGAAATTTTATGAAATAGGCCTATTTTTCACTGTTTGCTCTTTAATGCATATGACAGGAAAGGTAAGTTTTGGTGGTCAATTACTCAATGAAGGACTAAAGAAGTGTTAACCCAGAGTTAGTGCCTCTTGGTTTGTTCATTTTTCTGCTATGTGACAAATATTTATCATATGGTTTTACTGGTATGACAAGCAATGTAGATACAGCTGAATATACCAATGATTTCTGCCTTTTTTCACCTATTTTTTACAGAAGATGAAGAAAAATAAAGCCCTGGTAGTGATAAGAACAGGAGCTACTTAAGAGGTGAAATCATGTGATACAATATTCTATTTTAAAATGTGTGATATATGCCTAGGAGCTCAGTACTCAGGAAGTGGAGACAGGAGGATTAAAAGCTCTAGCTTTTAGCCTGGACTATACAATGAGACAACAAAACAGACAAACAGACGAAGTTATCTGTAGGAATTAATAGAGAGGGAATAAACAAAATATGCACCAATTTAAGGACATGCTTCAAGGTTTTCTGTGTAGAATATTGAGTAAACTATTAAACTACCTAAGAAGTAGTCAGTGTTTCATGAATGTAAGTCCTCAAAGAGTACATGGGCATTTTTCACTTCCCTGCTATCCTATGGAGAATCTTCCCATTCCTTAGTTTGATGAAGCTAATGGTAAAACTGGCTGTCACTCTCACTAAGGTAGGTTTCATTAACTAGTTCCTGAGTGCTGGTGGAGAAGAAGCCCTACAAGGTGAAAGGAAGGTTTTGCAGCTCCATCTCCACCGTGTGTCACTTGCTCATCCACAGGGCACTGTCCAGCTTCAATAATTTCCTTTGCTCTGATGTATGTTGTCTCTCGTTACCAAGCACTGAACTCTGATTTTTCTAGTAATTACTCCATCTCATCCCACTGTTTTTTCTGTAACTCAGGCTCTGTTCTTTGCTCTATTGTCTTGAATAATTAATGTGGAACAATAATTATTTCACACACTTAGAGATGTTATTTACTAGATCTATGGTATGCCAAATAAAATGCCAACATGAGAACAGGAAAATAATTAAAATCTAAAACAGTGAGCCCCCTCAGTGTTCACCATGAATCTGAATTCAAATGTCCTCAGTAGGGTGATTTTTGCCTCTGAGTGAATTAAATTTTTTGTTGACTTAAGAACTCTCTGTTTCTTCCATTATTAATTAATTAGTTAATTAATTAAAATAAGCTCTTTAATCTAAGTTAGTCAGAGGCTTGTTCAGTACTGAGCTAACTTACAGAATGATTAAAATGACAATGCTGAACATTATGGAGCGTCAGTGAAGGCATAAAAAGGTTACAGTCTAATACAGTGTAGGTGTAAAGTCAGCAAGCACAATCACTTCACAAAACTGTTTCAGAGCTAAGTACATGGCCCTCTGATGACCTCAAATTTCATCTCTAGACATATACCTGATTACTAAGATATTGAGAACTCACAAAGAAACATGAATATAGTAAGTAGCACAAGGATTCATAATAACCCAAACACAGAAATTATCTAACTGGTCATTCATAGAAGAATTTTAATCCAGCAACATGATTGTTTTGGCAAAGGATCACATCCAAAGACCTAGGTCTGTGGGATCCAGTTGTTATACAAACATACCACAGACCTTTAATCTCTCTGTCTGGAATATAGACACACCCTTAGTACACAGTTTTAAGTACAGTTAGTTTGTAGGAGGAAGCAGCCATGTTTGAAAGTGATGCCTAATGAGGGGCAGACAAAGGATGAGTCAGAGAAAGATTTGACAGAATGAGTCAGAGATAGGACACATCCAACTCTCACAAGAAGAGGAAAGGAAAGAAAAGCTATTTAAGAGCAGTACAAGGAGAAAGTCAGTCAGTCAGTTGGGAGTCAGTGCAGTGAGTGTGGTGGAGATGAGTTTGTTTGTGAGTTCATGGAGTTCAGTGCAGGTTAGCAGAGGCAGTTGAAGCCAGAGAATAAGAAGGAGCCAGATTAGAACAAATTGCCAGAGTTAGAATCTGAGAGAAGCCAGACTGACTCAGTCAGCTTGGAGAGGAGTTTGAACCAGAACAGCTGGGTTAAATCAACCAGACAGAGTTTAGAAAGAACTAGAAAGAGTGAGCTTACTCAGAAGTAAGCTTCTGAGATGACAGTTATATCAGGAGAACAAAAGATACCTTTACACTCATTAGTGTCAGAGTATATAAAAAAGCTAGACATGGTGGTGCTGATCGCTTCTAATTCCAGGCTAAGTATAGATGGTATCAAGTCTGAGGAGGGTGTAGACCATCTGCGGAGAGCCTATATCAAAAACAAAGACAAAAGCAGAAAACTAAACTCCAAAATCAAAATGAGAATTGATTAAAATCAAACAAAGAACAAAACAAACCAAAAAACTCCAAACCAACCAACCAACCAACCAACCAACCAAACCCCAAAACTGTTATTGCCTATAATATGAGAACAATGAGAACAGAATTAACATGTACCAACATGGCTCTATTATTACAAATATAACATTGAGCAGCAGAAAGTAGATGTAAAAAGAAACACAAACTAGATGGTTAATTTAACATAAAGTTCAAAACCAGGCAAACCAACTCATTGTGGTAGAAATCAGAAGAGTACTTTTTGGAAGCAGTAGAGGGGTTAATGTTTACATGCATATGTTTAAGTTGTAAAATTAATTGTTACTCACTTCTTGGGTTTGTGTACTTTTATTTGTATGTGTAATGTTTTTAAATAAAAAATTACAAAGAAAGACAAACAAAGAAGATAGGAAGACTGAAAATGACAGGTAGGATACAAAGGGAGGACACAAAGGGAGAGGCAGAGGCAGAGGCAGAGGCAGAGGCAGAGGCAGAGGCAGAGGCAGAGGCAGAGAGAGAGGGGGGAGAGGGAGAGAGGGAGAGAGGGAGAGAGAGAGAGAGAAAGAGAGATGCTTTGTAAGAGAAAAGGTAGTCTGACAATGGCTTAATGCATTCTAGGTAGAGCCAGAAAAATATTGGCAAATTTACCATGGACAATCTGTTATTTCTCTTCTGGGAGTTCCTCATTTTCAATCTTGTGAATCTGGGGATGTTACAATCATTATTCTTTCCAGCCTCCTCATTATTGTCATTTTCATAGATCTGGGAACATTACAGTCCCTATTCTTTTCGTTTCTGTATGAAAATTATCTCTGAGAGCCAATGATCATAAATCATTGCTTTATGGTATCACTGTGAATGGGGATTCAACATCTCCATTGGGAAGCTGCATCCTAACACTTAGCTGTTTCTAATGTACACAAAGTTTTAGTCTCCCACCTATGAAGCTCAGCAGCTATAGGAGACCTGAGGGACAGGGATTCTTATGTTCCAGTTTGGGCTTTTGCTTTTCAGTCTCACAATAATGCTAACACTGGTTGAGCTCAGTGCACTGCTCATTACTAAGTGGGTTTTTTTTTTGTTTTTTGTTTTTTGTTTTTTGTCACAGTATTTCCTAAAAATTTCTGCTATAGAAACTTCTTATTCCTTTGGTGTAATATGTTTCTGACATGTTTAACCCCCAAATTAGAAATTAGGTTTCTCCAAGCCAGGAAACTTGAGAACTCATTCATTTCTGTATCTGCAAGTGACCTTTTGGGATTCTGATTGTCATATTAAAGCACATTTGATTTCCCTGTCATTTATTATTTGCCAAGATACAAAATAAAAAAGGCTTCCCAATTATTCATGGTGTTTGTACAATATAGATGACAGAATTTGGAATGTACAACACGAAGAAAGCTAGAGGCCCAAGGAAGTCATGTGTTCAAGATGAAAATCCATGTAAAACTATAACAAGTCTGGAAATAACTTAAAAACAAAGCAAAATAAAGCAAAACAAATAGGACTAAGTACTTAGTCCTGAAATACAAGAATGTAATGGGACTAAATTCTATACTAACAGAAATTACATTGTCAGACACACAAAAAACAAAGAACTGGTAGTATAAATCCATCAACTATTTGTAATTAAAAATGCCAATTCAAGTAGTAATTGATAGGTGTTCTTTAAAATAGTAAAATGTCGCTTTCGGTCAGCACCAGTGCCGGGTCACCTTGGGCGTAGGATCTGTGCACACCCCCATGGTCCCTAGAAGATTCTCCACATGATCTTGGGCCCACTGCTGGGTGGAACGCAACTTCTGTTCCAATCTAATTGCATTGGGGAAGCAGAGGATCAGCCAGACCAGGGGCACAGGTCCCTTCCAGTCAGCGCCAGCACCGGATCACCTTAGGCACAGGGTCTGTGCATACCCACATGGTCCCTAGAGGACTCTCCATGTGATCTTGGGACCACTGGTGAGTAGAGCACAACATCTCTTCCAATCCAATCATGTGGGATGTGAGACAGCATTGGGGAGGCAGAGAATTGGCCAGACAAGGGGCACAGGTCCCTTCCAGTCGGCGCCAGTCAGGTCACCTTGGGCACAGGGCCTGAGCACACCCCCATGGTCCCTAGAGGACTCTCCATGTGTTCTTGGGACCACTGACCAGACAACTCCAAACTCAAAGGAGACACCACTCCCAGGCACTGTAACATGCCCAGGGTATTAGGACAACAGTATCCCAGGATAACAGGAGGTGGGTCACAACAGTATTCCAGGGTCTCAGTGGAACTTGACTGCCAAGAACCCAGACACAACCAGAATATCAGGTTCACAGGAGCCCACAATCAAAGGATCACAGTGAAAGCTGGACTCGGAGGAGTCCAGAATCAACTGGGATTATAAGAAGGACAGGCTTCAATCAGATATATTGAGGACAGCGAGCACCTGAGATAATCAGATGGCAGGAGGCAACTTAAGAACAGAAGCAACAGAAACCAGGGTTACTTGGCATCATCAGAACCAAATTCTCCTACCATGGCAAGTCCTGGATACACCATCACACCAGAAAAGTAAGACATGGATCAAAAGTCACTTCTCATGATGATGATGGAGGACTTTAAGAAGAAATTATAGGAAAACACAGATAAACAACTAGAAGTATTTAAAGAGGAAACACAAAAATCCCTTAGAGAGATACAGGAAAATAATACCAAACGGGAGATAGAATTGAACAAAACCACCCAGGATCTAAAAATGGAACTAGAAACAATAAAGAAAACCCAAAAGGAGATAACCTTGGAGATAGAAACCATAGGAAAGAAATCAGGAACCCTAGATACAAGCATCAGCAACAGAATAAAAAAGAGAGAATCTCAGGTGCAGAAGATCCCATAGGGATCATGGACACAACAATCAAAGAAAACACAAAATGCAAAAAGATCCTAACTCAAAATATCCAGGTAATCCAGGACACAATGAGAAGACCAAACCTACGGATAATAGGAGTAGATGAGAATAAAGATTCTCAACTTAAAGGGCCAGCAAATATCTTCAACAAAATTATATAAGAAAAATCTCCATACCTAAAAAAAGAGATGCCCATAAACATACAAGAAGCCTACAGAACTCCAAATAGACTGGACCAGAAAAGAAATTCCTCCTGACACATAATAATCAGAACAATAAATGCACTAAATAAAGACAGAATATTAAAAGCAGTAATGGAAAAAGGCCAAATAACATATAAAGGCAGGCCTATTAGAATTACTCCAGACTTCTCACCAGAGACTATGAAAGCCAGAAGATCCTGGACAGATGTTATGCAGACCCTAAGAGAACACAAATGCCAGCCCAGGTTACTATACCCAGCAAAACTCTCAATTACCATAGATGGAGAAATCAAAGTATTCCATGAAAAAATCAAATTCACACAATATCTTTCCACAAATCTAGCCCTTCAAAGGATAATAATGGAAAAATACCAATACAAGGATGGAAAGTACACCCTAGAAAAAGGAAGAAGGTAATCCTTCAACAAACCTAAATGTAGAGAGGCACAAGAACAGAATCCCAACTCTAAAAACAAAAATGACAGGAAGCAACAATTACTTTTCCTTAATATGTCTTAATATCAATGGACTCAATTCCCCAATAAAAAGACATACAAGACTATCAGACTGGCTACATAAATAGGACCCAACATTTTGCTGCTTACAGGAAACACACCTAAGGAAAAAACACAGACACTACCTCAGAGTGAAAGGCTGTAAAACAATTTTCCAAGCAAATGGTCAGAAGAAACAAGCTGGAGTAGCCATTCAAATAACGAATAAAATAGACTTTCAACCCAAAATTATCAAAAAAGACAAGGAGGGGCACTTCATACTCATCAAAGGTAAAAATCTTCCAAGAGAAACTCTCAATCCTGAATATATATGCTCCAAATGCAAGGGCAGCTACATTCATTAAAGAAACTTTAGTAAAGCTCAAACCACACATTGCATCTCACACAATAATAGTGGGAGACTTCAACACCCCACTCTCATTAATGGACAGATCCTGGAAACAGAAACTAAACAGAGACACAGTGAAACTAACAGAAGGTATGAAACAAATGGATTTAACAGATATCTACAGAACATTTTATCTTAAAACAAAAGGGTATACATTCTTCTCAGCACCTCATGGCACCTTCTCCAAAACTGACCATATAATTGGCCAGAAAACAGGCCTCCACAAATACAAAAATATTGAAATTGTCCCATGCATCCTATCAGATCACCATGGACTAAAGCTGATCTTCAATAACAACATAAATAACAGAACACCAACATTCACATGGAAACTGAACAACACTCTCCTCAATTATACCTTGGTCAAGGATGGAATAAAGAAAGAAATTAAAGACTTTCTAGAGTTTAATGAAAATGAAGCCACAACATACCCAAACTTATGGGACACAATGAAAGCATTCCTAAGTGGTAAACTCATAGCTCTGAGTTCCTCCAAAAAGAAACTGGAGAGAGCATACACTAGCAGCTTGACCACACACCTAAAAGCTCTAGAACAAATGCAAGCAAATTCACCCAAGAGGAGTAGATGGCAGGAAATAATCAAACTCAGGTGTGAAATCAACCATGTGGAAACAAAAAGAACTATTCAAAGAATCAATGAAACCAGGAGCTGGTTCTTTGAGAAAGTCAACAAGATAGATAAAACCTTACCCAGTCTCACTAGAGGGCACAGGGATAGTATTCTAATTAACTCAATCAGAACAAAATAGGAGACATAACACCGGAACCTGAGGAAATCCAAAACATCATCAGATCCTACTACAAAAGGCTATACTCAACAAAACTGAAAAACTATATTAAATGGACAACTTCCTAGACAGATACCAGGTACCAAAGTTAAATCAGGATCAGATTAATGATCTAAACAGTCCCATTTCCTCTAAAGAAATAGAAACAGTCATCAATAGTCTCCCAACCAAAAAAAAAAAAAAAAAAAAAGCCCAGGACCAGATGGGTTTAGTGCAGAGTTCTATCAGACCTTCAAAGAAGACCTAATTCCAACTCTCCTCAAACTATTCCACAAAATAGATACAGAAGGTCCTCTACCCAATTCATTCTTTGAAGCAACAATTACCCTGATAACCTAAACCACACAAAGATCCAACAAAGAAAGAGAACTTCAGACCAATTTCTCTCATAAATATCGATGCAAAAATACTCAATAAAATTCTCACTAACTGAATTCAAGAACACATCAAAACGATCATCTATCATGACCAAGTAGGCTTCATCCCAGGAATGCAGGGGTGGTTTAATATATGGAAATCCATCAATGTAATCCACTATATAAACAAACTCAAAGACAAAAACCACAGGATAATCTTGTTAGATACTGAGAAAGTATTTGACAAAATCCAACACCCATTTATGATAAAAGTCTTGGAAAGATCAGGAATTCAAGGCCCATACCTAGACATAATAAAAGCAATCTATAGCAAACCAGCATCCAACATCAAACTAAATGGGGAGAAGCTGGAAGCAACCCCACTAAAATTAGGGACTAGACAAGGCTGCCCACTTTGTCCCTACCTATTCAATATAGTACTTGAAATACTAGCCAGAGCAATTCAACAACAAAAGAAGGTCAAGGGAATACAAATTGGAAAGGAAGAAGTCAAAATATCACTATTTGCAGATGATATGGTAGTATATATAAGTGACCCTAAAAACTCCACCAGAGAACTCCTATACCTGATAAACAGCTTCAGTGCAGTAGCTGGATATAAAATTAACTCAAACAAATCAATGGCCTTTCTCTATACAATGGATAAATGGTCTGAGAAAGAAATTAGGGAAACAACACCCCTCACAATAGTTACAAACAATATAAAATATCCTGGTGTGACTCTAACTAACGAAGTGAAAGATCTGTATGATAAGAACTTAAAGTCTCTGAAGAAAGAAATTGAAGATTTCAGAAGATGGAAAGAACTCCCATGCTCATGGATTGGCAGAATTAATATAGTAAAAATGGCTATCTTGCCTAAACCAATCTACAGATTCAATGCAATTCCCATCAAAATTCCAACTCAATTCTTCAATGATTGAGAAAGGGCAATTTGCAAGTTCATCTGGAATAACAAAAAACCTAGGGTAGCAAAAACTCTTCTCAACAATAAAAGAAACTCTGGTGTAATCACCTTGCCTGACCTCAAGCTATACTACAGAGCAATTGTAAAAAACAAACAAACAAACAAACAAACAAAAAACTGCATGGTATTGGTACAGTGACAGACAGGTAGATCAATGGAATAAGATTGAAGACCCAGAAATGATTTCACACACCTATGGTCACCTGATCTTTGACAAAGGATCTAAAACCATCCAGTGAAAAAAGACAGTATTTTCAACAAGTGGTGCTGGCACAGCTGGCGGTTATCATGTAGAAGAATGGGAATTGATCCATTCTCATCTCCTTGTACTAAGGTCATGTCTAAGTGGTTTAAGGAACTCCACATAAAACCAGAGACACTGAAATTCATAGAGGAGAAAGTGGGGAAAAGCCTCGAAATTATGGGCACTGGGGAAAAATACCTGAATAGAACAGCAATGGCTTGTGCTTTAAGATCAAGAGTTGACAAATGGGACCTCATAAAGTTGCAAAGCTTCTGTAAGGCAAAAGATACTGTCAATAAGACAAAAAGGCCACCAGCAGATTAGGAAAGGATCTTTACCAATCCTAAATCAGATAGGGGACTAATATCCAATATATATAAAGAACTCAAGAAGGTGGACACTAGAAAATCAAATAACCCCCTTAAAAAATGGGGCACAGAGCTAAACAAAGAATTCTCAACTGAGGAATACTGAATAGCTGAGAAGCACCTGAAAAAATGTTCAATATCCCTATCATCAGGGAAATGCAAATCAAAATAACCCTGAGATTCCACCTCACCACCAGTCAGAATGGCTAAGGTCAAAAATTCAGGTGACAGTAGATGCTGTCAAGGATGTGGAGAAAGAGGAACACTCCTCCATTGCTGGTGGGATTGCAAGCTTCTACAACCACTCTGGAAATCAGTCTGGAGGTTTCTCAGAAAATTGGACATAGTACTACCGGAGGATCTTGCAATACCTCTCCTGGGCATATATCCAGAAGATGTTCCAACTGGTAATAAGTACACATGCTCCACTATGTTCATAGCAGCCTTATTTATAATAGCCAGAATCTGGAAAGAACCCAGATGTCCCTCAACAAAGGAATGGATACAGAAAATGTGTTACATTTACACAATGGAGTACTACACAGCTATTAAAAACAATGAATTTATGAAATTCCTAGGCAAATGGATGGATCTGGAGGGTATCATCCTGAGTGAGGTAACCCAATCACAAAAGAACTCACATAACATGTACTCACTGATAAGTGGATATTAGCCCAGAAACTTAGATTATCCAAGATACAATTTGCAAAACACATGAAACTCAAGAAGAATGAAGATCAAAGTGTGGACACTTCGCCCCTTCTTAGAATTAGGAACAAAGAACACATTGAAGGAGCTACAGAGATCAAGTGTGGAGCTGAGACAAAAGGATGGACCAACCAGTGACTGCTACAGCCAGGGATCCATCCCATAATCAGCCACCAAAACCAGACACTATTGCATATGCCATCAAGATATTGCTGAAATGGCCCTGATATAGCTGTCTCATGTGAGGCTATGCCAGTTTCTGGCAAACACAGAAGTGGATGCACACAGTCAGCTATTAGATGGAACACAGGGTTCCCAATGGAGGAGCTAGAGAAAGTACCCAAGGAGCTGAAGGGGTCTCCAACCCTATACGTGGAAGAACAATATGAACTAACCAGTAACCCCAGAGCTGTGTCTCTAGCTGAGTATGTTGCAGAAGATGGCCTAGCTGGCCATCATTGGGAAGAGAGGCCCCTTGGTCATGCACATTGTATATGCCCCAGTACAGGGGAACGCCAAAGCCAAGATGTGGGAGTGGGTGGGTAGGGGAGCAGGGCAGGGGATGGGGGAGGCTATGGGGACTTTTGGGATAGCATTTGAAATGTAAATGAAGAAAATATCCAATAAAAGTTGAAAAAAAATAGTAAAATGTCATCATATGTCAATCCATCTGTCCATCCATTCTTCTATCCATCCATCCTTTTACTTATCGTTTTCTGTCATCTATATCATTCCTAAATGACATGAAAATTATGGAGAAACAAAAGTAGAGTCCTCTTGCTGTTAAAGTGAAAATAGAGTGGATGTCTGCTGTGAGCACTACCTTTTAAGAAAACTGAAGAAAATGAAAGAAATCAGAAGCACAAAAATTGCAAAGGAGGTGAATCTATTAGTATCAGTTCTTAGTGATAGACAAGAGGGTTTACCTGAGAGTTAGCAAAAAGTACATGCGAAGAATGAGAAAAATCAGTAAGGCACAAACTCAATTAAGGAAAGTCAATCCTTTATAGAAAGTTAGAAGGTGTGATGCTAAAGAGATTCCATTGAGAATACAATTTCAAGACAAAACTTAACAAGCAATGTTCACATGTTCTCAGCATTTTGAAGACTACAAAGTAAGACACAAAAGAAGAAACATTTTACTTTTTGCATCAGAATAGGAGGCAACTAGAAAAGTTGTCATATCTTCCTAAGGGAATTTATAAAGACAACATGATCTAAAGTAGATGATTTTAATATATATGATTATAACACACACACACACACACACACACACACACACACACACACACACACGCATATACACACACATAAAGGATCGCGAGGAAGTGAAGAGAGTATTTAAAACAGATGGATTTTAAGGTGGAGGCTTGATGACCCAGGGTAGGGGAATGCTAGGTCCCTGAGGCAGGTGTGGGTAGACCAGTAGGGGAGCATCCTCCTAGAGGCAGGGGCAGGGGGAAGGGACAGGGGTTTGTGGAGGGGAAAACTGGGAAGGGAATAACATTTGAAATGTCAATAAATAAAATAACCAATAAAAAAGGATCTTAAGGTCTTAACAGTAAAATCAATGTGGTTTCTCCACAAGAATAAACAGATAAATGAATAGTAAGGATGTAAGCTAGCACTGATCAGAGCACATCACTTAGAGGTCTATGTTATTCTTTTGGACAGTGGGGTGAGGCCTGTAAATGAAAATATTTGGATCTACTTTGTATCTCAGAATAAATTCCAAATGGATGAAATAGTTTAAAATAATACCAGAAAAATTTGAGAAGAAAAAAGTATTTATAGCTTCAGAATGGGGAAAGACATCTTAAATGGTGACTGTAAATCCAGAAGCTAAAAAACATGCAGTAAGTGAGAGGCTATCCTCATTGCAGAAATTTTTTCCTGAAAACTGAAATCTATTCCTTTAATATGTCTACTGAATAAGAAATAGTTAGACAGTAGATGATGGGCAGGGGAGATGACTCCATTGGTGAAGTGCTTGGTGTGCAAACATGAGGACTGAGCTTGGGTTCTCCTCATCCTTCCAATAAGCCAGGTGTGGGAGGAACTCAAGACTATAACTCAAGAGCTGAGAAGGTGAATCCTGGAGCTTGCTGGTCAGCCATTTTATCTACAGCAGTTACCTCTAGGCTAAATAAGAGACACTGTCTCAAAAAGGAAGGTGAAAAGACATGGGGAAGACACCTGGTGTTGACTTCGATCATGCATACACAGATTTGCATGCATAATCTCAGCACTCAACAGGCAGAAGCAGACAGATCTCTGTGAGTTTGAGGCCAGCCTAGTCTACATAATGAGTTACAGGACTGCCAGAACTACGTAGGGAGACTGTCTCAGATGGATCCTTGATGATACTAATATTAGCATGGGTATTAGATCACAGTGACTTTGGAGACACATTTGACAGTGTTCACTCAAGAGATGCTCATCATGGTGCTTATGTACAGGACATCACATGCTATGTCCCATGATATCACATGCTATGTACCATGTTTTCTTCTTTATGTTATGACACAGCTATGCATTAATATCCAAAGATTTTTATATAGGGCTGTTATAAAGCTTAAAATATACTATAGATAACAGTTGTATAGATTTAGACATTTAAAAAAGTTTGTATTTATTTATTGGTCTATGTATGTATGTCATGGGCAAACCATGATGTATACATGGAGGTGCAAAGGACAACTTTTGGGAGTTAGTTCTCTCTTTTTGTCACATGGGTTCTGACAATCAAACTAAAGTTCTCATGCTTTATCCACTAAGCCATTTTACTTGCCCTTGATCTATTTCTGATCAAAACATATTCTGACATATAACAATGATCTACAGGAAAATGATGATAGCTATTACCTTACTGCATCACACTGTAGCTCATGTTAAAGCAGGACAATGTTTCACAGTGAAACTGATGTTTGGCTCGGGGT